>VZTZ01049097.1:373818-452179 GCA_013400955.1 Drymodes brunneopygia
GGGGGGGGGGAAATTAGCACATTTTCACTATATGCATTATTAAAGTTAACTCAGGACTCCTTGACAACAAAAGATTTTGCTTTTGAATTGAACACGCAACTTGAACTAATTATAGAAAGGGAAATCTCTGAATTAAATCTAAGTAGCTATTCAATAAAAGGGACAGAAAAAGCTTAGATATTATGTCCTGTGAAAAAGTAGAAAACAGCAGCACTTTAGAGTCAGCTCACTTAAAGATGACAAGCAGGAAAGTTGCTGCTTTTATTCTTGAAAGGAAGGAATAAAAGTCAAATGATAGATGGGAGTTGTACAACTTCTCAAAGGAATACTGAACTTCCAATTATTTTTTAAGGCATCTGGGACTTCACCAACCGCTGTACTTTGTGCATGAATCACATTAGATGTCTGATCTTCAGTAGTATCAGATATGAAAAACTACAAAGTTTGTTTTACTTTGTTGGCTTTCTGGGACAAGTTGTTATTCGCAGCTTTCATTTTGAAAGATTTAGCAGCTTGAAATTCCTAAACAAATTAATAAAATTATTTGCTCTTAATGAGAGGGGTACTAATAGGAACAAACAGTTATATGCTGTCTCAGACTACATTCTTGAGACGTCAACCCTTTTATATTGTTTAGATATGACAAAATCCTCACAATCTTTGACTTAAATTAACTTTATTTCCATTAGCTTGTGCTCCAAAATAAATTTAGCAGAGGAAGCATGAGATTACAGTTGCAATTTTAAATGTTTCAGGAAACTTGAGGAAATAAATCTGAGACCAAGTATTAAAATTCTTTAATATCATTTTCTCATTTAAGCACAGGGAGCACAAATACAACTGAAAATATTTAGTGCACAGCAAACACCTAATATATAGAACACATTCTGGTTTTCACAGGATTTTGTCTGTATGTGTTAATCTTTATGTATGTGTTTATCTGCAAAATATTTTCACATAACTAAAAATCTACAGAGCTGCACACAATTTTATTACATGGAAATGACCAATAATAGCAACTCTCCTTGCTGGCCTCAGTACAGACATAGCACATGTAGTTCATTTCAACAAATAGGATGGATATTTATTGCCTTAAAGATGTTTTATAAAGTCCCAATTCCAGATATGGTGGTTCTTGCAATTTTTCCACTGGCCTTTTGAGGCAGCAGCTATGTTTTAGCTTTGACTTAAATATTTATGCTTCCTCAAATTCAAGACAAATACCTTTTTTGGTCAGTATTGCTAGTTATGTTTGATGGCATTGAGGGTGTCTACTGAACAAGCACATGCTGCTCTTCAAACAATGGTTTGTCCTAGAAACCATTTGAGTCATCAACAATCTCTGCGAGCATTTCTTCAGTTTAAGATATAATTTAACCATAATCACTCCACAAGAAGAAACAAGAACTTACTTTCATGTAATATAAAAATAATATGAAAGCTAATCATGAAGGCTACTGCACTTTTGATTCCATGAAGTCTCAAATGTCAGCAGTGGAATTCTGAAAGACAGAAACCAGCCCCAATGCAGAAAAATGTGCCCTTAGGAGTCTCTTGCAGGAAGAGATCAAAACTAGCTGTTGTGTTAAACTTGTGCTGGGCTGCTGCTAAGCTGAAGCAGAGAACCCAGGCAGACACACCTAAGTGGCCCTCTTGGCTCTGAGCGACCGTGGACCAATGCAACTGGTTGATCCATTCCTGTGGAAGCCTTTCCACAAAGGAATGTAGGTTTTTACCCTTAGAAAGTCAAGCTAGCAGAGCCAGTCAAGTAAACAAATCTGCCTGCAGCCTCGCGGTGCCAGCGCTGCATTAAATATTAGACATAACAACATTCTTTCCCCAGACAGCAAAATTCCCAAACCCTCCCCAGCACCGGGCAGAGCTGGCCTGGCTCTCTGCAGCACCGTCACCGAGCAGGAGCTGTGAGAAGCAAGGAGCCAAGCAAGGGGCAGGTGGCCACCCAGGTGAGCAGCAGCCCCAGAAGTTTCCAGCCCTTCAGCCATTCCCTGGGTCCCATCCTGGGAAAATGGACAGAGCAGAAAGACTCTCACTGGTTTCAGCGGGCTGCAGTGTTGCTTTGAGCTGCAGTAATTTGATATTGTGGAGTGAAGCCTGCAATCCTTTCATCTTTCCAATTGCTTTGAGTCCAGCAACAATAATGTTTTAGACAGTAAACTCCAGGATACAAGCTGTATATTCCTCCCTTTCTGGGCACCACTGAGCTCCCTGCCTGTATTTAGCACATAATACATTGTTTTAAAGTACTTAGCAATGATTAGTAGGATAATAATTTCTAAGAATAGGCATACTGTCCACACTGTACTCTGCCAAATGGATTTCTGTGTTAGAAAAATTGCCCCTCTGATCTGTCAGCACTTGCCACAGTTGGAAAAAAAGAAGTATAATAGAAATTTTCAAGTTCAGTTTTTTGTAGAATATTATCTATAAGGCAGGACATGTTAGCCAAATTCCAGTTTGTCTGGTATGTGTGTCACCTTTATGGAGCAGGAGACTGAGCCAAAAATGCTGACTCAGGGCCTTCATCCCTTCCCACGGGCACCCCCCTCAGAAGACCCCAGTGTCCCTCCTCCTCCTCCTCCCTTCTTCTCTCCCGTCCTCTCCAGCAGACACCATGCCAGCCCAGCTCCCCTCTCACAAACGTGAACAAGCTAATGAGCATTTTGTTGGCTCAAAAAGCCAGCACTGCTTCAGCAGCACTCAGAGACTCCACTCGAATCCCTGCTGCTCGGTCAGAGGCACGCCAGAATTTATTCAGCTGCTTTTGGGAAAGGGAGATGTCTTCAAAACCACCAGTCCTTCTGCTCTCTCCAACTCTCCAGCTGACCTTCTTTGCTCATCTTTTGCCCCAGGTTATTGTTTTAAAATCAAGAATGACAAGCTGGACAGTCAGACCCTATTTCTTCATTGCTTTGTGTTTTCTTTGTATTTTGAGCACTGCATAAAATGCTGGAGGGACCTGCTGTGTTCACACACTTTGTGTATTTTCTGTACTTTTCTTCTCCTGTTCTTTGAAATAAGCCTCTTGGCATGCTGAAGGAGAAGCTGAAGCAAAAACTTGTATTCATCAAAAAAATAAGCATCTCTTTAATGAACTATTTTTCTTTTTTGCCCCTGTTGCTCAAACCAGAGTTACTGTAATTTCTAAGGTTATTTTTCTGGCCAAAGACCATGTCATGAAGAGACACCCATACAAACTAACCAGTCTCTTTCAGAAGTAATACAGCCATGTTAGGGCAGTGCTGCCAGCCCTGTTTTGTGCTAAGCTGTTCAGTTTCACAGCTTCAGTGTTTGATTGCTTTCATTCAAACTGGCAGTTAATAATAGTTGATAGATCAAATTTCATGTTGCTATTTTGAAATTTTAGAAGATGGGGTAATGGTCAGATAATGATTTAACTGAGAGTAAATTGGTGTTTTATTTTTACTTTTTTTCCCCCTAGAATTAGCTGTTTTATTCACACTTGACTGCAAGCTTGCCTGTGAATCTATACCCTATTTTCAGTGTCTGACATCTCAGGAATACTAAAATTCACAAAAATCATTTGATGTGTACAATCCAACATGGCAAGATTAGTTCAAACTAATGGAGCAAAACAGCTCAGAACTGTGACACACATTTTTTCAGCTAACAAAAGAAAGCTATACACACTTCCTCCAAGAGAACAGGGTCTTTTATAGGTTAATATGTTGGGTTTGAATCAACTTGGCCTGTATTTTCAATATCTATGACAAGGCTTAACCACTTTCTCAATGTTACTCTTCACTGAAGTCAACAGAAAATATCTCTGGACCTTCTCAGATCTTTGTCTCCCCCTCATTTTTCCTTCTAAATACCTTTTCCTGCTCAGCTAGCCAAATATTAAGTGTACCTTCAACTACTTTTCCCTCAAACTGGAAACACAGGTGGCAAAATAGGGTCCAAGTCATTTGGGCTCACAGCCTCAATGTTTTGCCCACTGAGTTTTGTTTGAGCAGTAGCTCTGGCACTTCCCTTGGCTGCACCCTGAGCCTTAACAGGACTTTGTGATCAGAGTGACATGGACATAATCTAGGGCTGCTCTTAGCTTTACTGACCTTCTGTTAAATGGTCAAAAGAACACACACACACACATCTACCAAACTTTACCACGTTCATATGAAATCTAAAATTTCTTACTGCTAGAGGAATAATATTCTTCATAGGCATATATTTTAATTGGGTACATTTTTTGGCAAGTTCTAATTTTGCCAGGGGTTATTTATTGAAAACCAATAGTTCCTTTTTTGGGCAGCATCTTAACATCCTGTCCTATTTTCTCCTCACAAAGCTTAATTACAAAATAGACCTGTCAAACTTAATTTACTCAGGCTTTTTTTCATGTACCAGATAACCTCTTTCTGTGTTACATGATGGGATTCCAGATCTCTACAGATCCTTCTGCAGGGTGATTTTCTGGTTATCTTCAAAGTGTAAAAACATCCAGGTATTAGAAACAATCCCTATCTGAAATAGAAAATCTTTTGTCAGAAAGCTTTTTACTTACATGCAAATTTAACTCTCAGGCATGTTAAATGTTCTCCAGAGTTTCTGCTAACTGCATTTTGTTTTACTTCAGGGGGAGAAGGGTGCTGGTTTTCAACAAGTCAGTGTATAGCTGTTATGCTTACAAAGAAAGCCTCAAAAATGTAGCCTACTGTCTGTCTGAATTTGTAGGGAACAAGAAATGACAAGTCCAAGTGTGAAAGAGTTTTATTTCTGCTTATACTAAACCTGACGGCACCAAGGACACTTTAAATGTCAACAGTTCCACTGTTCATCAAAGCATAAAAGAAATGCAGAAACAGCTCATAAAAAGATAGATACTTACTGCATTTGAATGATTACCCCTTGTAGCAGATCTTCAATCACACACTAATTAAGTGGCTGCCAAGTAGTACTGCAAAAAGGATACAATATTTATTTTCTGAACAAGGATTCAAGACTAAAATAATTGACTAGTAAGTTTTATGCCTAATCTTTCTCCAGTTAGGCAAATATTTGAGAATGTAGAAATGAGCACAAGATTGCACTTTGAACTGAGTTTGTTCAGCACACTTGTAAAGAAAGATTTGACATTTCTCTGACATTAGTTTTCTTTTATTTTAAGAAAATTTGCCTGATAATTCATTTCTGTATGAACATTTTTCCCATGTTCATTTCCCATGTTCCCATATTTTTCACCATTACATCATATACCAGGTTGATTAAGGCCACTGAAATTTTATTATTGGTTTCTACACATAGAGTCTTGCCAAAATAAGTGCTTGTAAAAGCTTTTTAAAATTACCTACATTATTGAACCTTAAGCACAATTTGATGCTACTGGAAACTTTTAAAATCAAAACATTTGATGATGTACAATTGAGCTGCATTCAATATGCAATTCAACTATACGTACTGTATTTTGTATTGTTCTTGCTCTACACAGAGTTGTGATTACTTGAGTGTATAAGAAAGAAATGGAAATATTGAGCATCTCTCTGCTGTGCTAAATAATGACACTTCTGCTGAAACATGGGGAAGCTTTATGGAAATGCTAACAATGGTGGGAGGAGACCTGTCCAGCAGCCATTAAACACCACAAGAAAAATGCAGCATTGCACCTCTTGAGGTTGCCAAACACTGCAAAAGTATTCAGGCAATGCATCTGGAAGGGAAATAGTATATCTTTAAGTTAAGCCTACACAAAACTGCAAAAGCTTTGTGCCAGCAGGAGCCTTGGAACAAGGAGCATGATTGTGTTGTAGTTACGACCAGTCACATGTGGCATCTACAGAAATTGAACTAATGTGGGTGTGAAATTTGGCCAGTCCAGTTCACCACTCCATGAAATAACAAGAGCTAAATAGGTGCCCCATCAACAGAGAAACATTCCTCTCCAGCAGGTTACAGTGCGTCTTTAGATGGCTGCTGTTCATTTGTTGTGCCCAATTATGAGCAAATGTGATACCCCACAGACTGCTTTTCTGGAAAAAGGTAGGGAAGTCTACTGAACATTTTTAATATATCATTATTAAAGTTAACTTTGCAGACCTAGTGTTTTATATGCTAATGGCTGCATGCCAGGTAAGTGATTACTGTAAATGTGTCAGTTAAATAGTCCAGTGACAGGCCCATATGTGCTCTATAAAGAAACTAGTTAAGCTTACCCTGATCAAAACCAGAATGATTGACTCAAAACTTCAGGAGCTCAGAAATACAAAGACTGGTGGTTAGAGATCTGAAACAGGCCTCAGCATATTTCTATCACCTGCTGTGATTCCACTCTCCCCCTCTGGACCGCATCTACTTGTACATCCTCCAAACATATACAATGCCTGTGCCCAGATGAAAACGCTCATATTTGCTTTGTGGACCACCAAAGCATTGGGAGATGCTGCTGTCACTGCTGTTGCCACTGGTGCAGCAATGCTCAGAGACCCTTCTATAAGCTTAGTGCAAACCCCAGCACCACCCCAGGGGTAATGCTGCTGTCATCAGCTGCTCCAGGGAGATGCGAAAGGGGCCTGCCCTGGAATCATATTGCTTCCTCAAAGAGCAGCACTGTGTGAGAGGAGGGCAGCCCTCAAAGCAATGTCCCATAGACACAATAAAGGCATCAGTCAAACAACCAACATCCCTGCAAAATTCTCAGATACCAATCTCTCATGGCAAGTAGTTCAGACAGAGAGTGCGTGTTTCTTGAGTCCTCCATCAGCAATTAGAAATTTGCCTTGCTATATATTCTGAGTCAGATTGGGATTCAGTCTTTAAAATATAGTACGAGATAACATTAACTGAAAATAGATGGGTATTGTTTCCAGAGGTAATTAGTTTACCTCATATCATCAGCCTCAAGAACTTCAATATGTTCCTAGTTTTCAGCCACAGAGCATGCCCCTTTTAAGCAATCAGATGATGAAAGAGGCTGTGCATGCTGCTTTTGTTCAACAGCAGATCTGACTTTGACATATTTGAAGCCATTTGTACTGCAGCATTTATTTTCTCAATTTTCAGACGCTGCTTTTCAAATTACAGTGATCACTTTAGAGATTAAAGTGATTGCCTCCTGAAAACAGATTATTTTTGTTTCATCTCGGCAGAGAGATGAATGAACACAAACTGAACCTATAATATTTAGCATTAGTGCACATCCAAAAAAGGTACAATGGCTGCAAAGGACTGCTACAAGACACAGACTTTTGACTAAGTGATTCAAGGTAAGTTTCCACAGACACTGAGGTTCTATCCTTACCAGTCACCATCAACTAGTGAGAGACACATTCACTGTATGCATCTTAGCAGCAGCCTTTTAGAGGCTATTTATATTAGCCTGATAAGCTCTTTTAGGACTAAGTCCGCAACTTCCTTACACTTTTATGGAGAATAGGCAGTTAATAGAGAATGCAGAAGGAACAGAAGTCAGGAAGAGTCATGGTGGAATTGTTACTAGTGCATCTTTAAGGGTTTAAATGTTTCAATTTAAACATTGAATTGCAAGAGCAGAAAGGGTGAGTTAGAAGCCGACCTTAATGCTGGTCTCAGTTGCTACTATGGACATATGCAAAACATCTTCTGTCCACTGGAGTAGTTACCTAATTAAAAAAAAAAAGTGAAGAATTAATTAAAATTCTATATGTCCCCAACTGGTAAGAAAATGTAAGTGAGAAACCTTCTCCTGTGTCATAGCAGGATCTACTGCAACAGTGCCCTGAATAAGCACACAGCAGGTAGGGATGGTTCTTTTGACCTGTAGCCTGTTTGAATTAAAGTTTTTGAACCATTCTGCATCCTAAATTAGCAGAAGCAATCAATTAAAAAGTGTCATTCTGAGTCACTTCATTAGTAAAATAACACTATGCAGAAGGAGTTACAAAGCACATTCTGCTAATGTGCTCAGAATGCCCAGAGCCTAAATAGATAAGTCATTTCTCCCTTATACCATTACACAGTGAGTAAAGTATTGCTCTTAAAAAAAAAATTAAAGTAGATACACACTTGACTTTTGTACTTTGTTGGCATAAATTCAAGTGCCATGTCTTTCATGGCTGTGAAATTAGCAGCTCCTACAACTATAGACTTGTGGCTTGGCTTGTTAAGATTTCGTGGAACTGCAAAGTTTTTCCAGCAATGTCTGTCTTTGTGTTCATTGATTATGGTTTCCTTTGAGGTACCTCCACATTTTTATGTCCATTCCTTTAGTGTCTAGTCTTTCTTTCCATGTATATACTTAGCTGTGGTCTCTGACATTTTTTCCTTATTCCGAAAACTGACTTCTCACACTCTCTAAAGTAGCATTTTTATGCATTTTAAAGCAAGTTCAGGTGGTGTTTAGGTTTTAAAATGTATAAATTTTGGAGTTCTTTCTTTTGCTTTCTAAATTCTAGCAAAGACCAGTCCTCTGTTTCTGACACTGCTGAAAAAAACAACAGCAGCAAAGAGCTGTGTTACTCTTTCCAAGTTCACTTCCTGAACTATTTGGGGGTTTGTATAGTGCTGCAGTAGTACTGAAAGACCTCAACAAAAAGATGGTTCCTGAACTAAAGAGCACATAAGTGATTGTGTCAGAAGGCTATTAAGTAATGTCAAAACATGTAACAGAAGCTGTAAGAAGACAGTACCATGAAGATTAATGTAGAGGCAGTGGCTGAAACCTCGATTCTGTTAGAAGTTTATCATCCCTGGCTACAATGAAGGCTGCAGTTCCCTTTTAAGGAGAACAGCATCACTGAAGCAATGTGCTCGTAAAAATGTTAACGTGGTCCTTAAAATTATTCTAAACAGATACTTTTAGATAAGATATGGAAGTATTTGGCTGTTGTGCATAACAGTGGTGAGGCTTTATCTAGAGCACTGATATAGTTCTGTTTACAAGAAAAGAACTAAATTATTTTAGCTTCTTTAGGTGAGCAAAGACAAACTTGAGAGGGACTATGCGTGCTGCCTGAAACGTACATTCTTATGAGGACAGACATAAAGGAGAAGATAACAATTCAACCAGACAGCAGCGGATTATGAGTGAATGTAGAAACAGGACAAGCTGTAGGCCAGCAAAGATTCCCCAGCCAACACCGTGGGCAGCTTCTGCAACCATGTTGGCAGGACCAAACCCAGATTACTGCTAGTAGGAAGCAGGGTAAGTTTATGAGGGCCATTGTAAAACACAGTGCTGCAGCAGCAGATGGAATTGCAGCCTTGATTTAGAGAATGGGACAAGAGGATGTCTTCCAAAATCTTTCTTCATTCCACATGTAAATTTTGCTCTCAGGAGCTCCAAATACAGTGTCTGCACATCCCTTCTAGTCTCGTCCCCAGTTTGTACAGAAATCCTCCAGTGCTTGAGGGGTGGTGAGACAAAGCACAAAAGCATTTGAGAAAAAAATTTCTACTGAAAAGCAACAAAGAATAGTATCAACGATTCCTAAGTGGAGGAGTGAAATACAAGTCAGTTTTTCCTAATTCTGTAAGACAGTGGGAAAAAAGGGTACTCCGTATATCACATAACTTTTCAGTGTTTTGAAGATTTAGCATTTCCTAAATAAATAAATTATTTCTGTGGTTTATAGTTCAGTCCAGATCTGCTGACATGAAAGACAATGATTTCATGGATGTCAGCAAGAGAGAAACAGGATACTTTTCTAAGTGAATTATGTACCTAATGAATCAAGTGGTTTGTCCCCATCATTCATTATGATCTTAAGCCAGATGCAATGTTCCATGCAAAATTATGATTTCTTCTCCTGTGATAAATGCCTCACATCTAAACCCTGAACTTTTTAATGAAAAGCTTGGTAGTTTTGCTTTTAATCTTCAAAGTTTTCATTGAGAACAAAAATATTGAATTCTCTCTTTAGTTTTCCCTATAATTTTCTTTTTGTCACTGAATATATTGCAAGAAATTCACTCAGGATCCTTCCTCACAAAACTAGAGTGCCCCCCATCCCCACAGTCCTCTTATATCTATTTATATGAAACAGGTTATTTTATATAAACTGAATGCATTAGAGTTCTGCAAACTAACATGTACTTTTTCTGTCCCCAGTTTTTTGTACAAATGGAATATCACTGTCATCATCCTTCAAGTGAGTTTGTAGAGCTCCACTGATTGTTGTAAGATACAGAAATCACCTCATATAACATTAATAACTTCAAAGTAAAACACCCTTTAAAAAAGAGGCCTAAGCAATTTTTGGGCTACACTTGCCCAACACACAGATTGGTTTGCAGACTTTGAACACGCGTGCTGATGCCCCAGGCTTCCTCAGAAGACCCCAAAATACTTGTTCAATTCTACTGTAGAAAATATTTTCTGGGATTTCTTAAGACATATAAAAAGTTTTTGATGTGTCAGGTACACCTACACACATAATTTCCCTCTCTTGATTTTGAAATGCTCACTATGAATCGTGATGCTATGAAGGAGACCCTCTCAGAATCTTAATCACCTAAACACTCATTACCCCAAGAAAAAGCTTATCAATTATCAGTGAGTAGCAAAGAGAGACAGTCATTAGCATGGACATACATATATTTTATTTAATGGCTAAATTAGGCCTTCAGTTACCTCTACCTGGACCACTGCATGCTGATAATGAGGAAATTTAACAACTATCTGAAGGCCTAGACTTTAAAAACCTGGTACAGTGGAGTTTCCTTGAAACTAAGAAACTCTGCTTAGAATTTTTGTCCAGGCCCATCTCTGCTAGTAAATAAGGGTCCTGGGGGCCAGTATCTATCAGGAATAGGCCTAGCAGGAGCAGAATATCTGGGACGCTGCTGCCATAGCTGTAACCACTCTGAAATGGTTTCCTTTCTCATCCCAAAAGAAAAGGATCCTCCCAGAAGACTGCACGATGAAAGACACTAACGAAGAACTACAGATGATATTTCTGGACTGCTTGCCTCCTGCTGGAGAGCACTGGCTCCTATTAGAATATTTGTTTCAAGCAACACCAATATTTCAACCTTCTACCCACCTAATGATTAAAGAAGGTTATACTAAGCACCCTGAAGGCAGTGTTTGCTTTTTGAACAACGGCAAGCCTTTACAATATCTGTAATAACCTAAAGGCTGCAAGTAGGGCAGTAAAGTTCTATACATACATTCAAAGGAATAAAGTCTATGTTCACACAACAGTAATAAATAAGGACAAAGGGGAAAGGACTACCTGAAAAGCATAGGAAATATCTTTTAGAAGCTATTAATTATTTAAATTGTTCTTAAATTCTTTTGAAGAGGTAGAACAATGTTTTTCAAACCAGTGTTTTCAGAAGTTTCCATTACTGCTGGATTAATGGCCTTTTTTACCTGGAATGATCTGTATTTTGTACTTGGGAATTTTACAAGACTAACAGCACTTCCCATATGAATGGACAGAAGGACAGAGCACCATTTTTGTGATGATCATGGTCATCTCAGCTAAGGGTGTTCATGACTTTGTTCTCTAAACTACAGGTTTAGGATATTGAAGTCCTACAGCACAGAAGCTATGCTACTGTAAAGCAATATTTTCCCAGCATGGTGGGAATAGCCTGATCAAGACATGGAAAACCTAGGAGACTTCACACCTGAGACAGTAAGATTTTTCCTAGGAAAGAATAAGGTTTGTTCTAGTCTCCTCTTTCAGTATCTTTAACCTTCTTCCTTCCTAAAGCAGGGAGACTGTCCACTTCTCTTCTGAGTTAGTGGAATTCAAGAGGAATCCTGGTCTCCTTGCAACATTAGGCTTCCTTCAGAAGTTGTTAGATGCCCAAAAGCACTCTTCTGCATCCCTTTTACCTCTAAAATAAGTTGCAGCCTAAACAGCCCCATATTTCCCCATCTTTCCTGGGGTTTCTTCAACCTCCTTACTCCACCCTTCACCATGTCCACCTTCGGATTTCCATATCTTCAAGGTGTGGGCTCCTCAAGCCCCCAAGATTTTAACAAGCTTGTACTCTCTTTTCTGATGTTTCTTTACAGCTGTTCCCACTTTAGACTTACATAGCATTTCTTTGTCTTGGGCTCCATCTGAATATTAACCGTATAGAATTATCTTCAATAGAGTTGTATCCCTCATAAAAAGTAAAAGAGCAGACAGAAGTTATGCCTTACAAGCCCAGAAGATATCATTATACCACCCACATAACCCACACCTGACCAGCCTCACTCACTAACTCATGAAATTACCACTAATTGCTAGTTAAGCAAGAGTGTAGCTTCTAGAAGGCTTGTGGCTGCCTTTCGTAACTGCACTTTCCCTCTCCCACAGAGACTTTCATTCTAATCAGCACAGAGCCATGAATAAAATCGATTCATACCAAGTCCCACAAAGAACAGCACATCAAAGTGTTTTTTAACAAATATAATAGTAAAATTTCATTTCTATGAGCAAAGGAGAAGACCCTTTCTTTTCTTGTCTGTGACAATTCTAGTCTTATCATTTTGACTTTAGTTAGACTTGCCTCCTGCTTTACTCTGAAGAGACAATTCATGCCAGCAATGGATCCAAGTATTCATAAACACAGCGGTATCCTTCAGGCTGAAAGACATTTCTATAAATGTAAAACACACAACACTAACAAGAAAAGCTATGTGTATCTAGCCACTATGAGCAGAGAGATTTAGATACAAAACAAACAATTTCTATTAAACTCAGTAAGCTCCTATAAGTTAAAAGTTAACTACTTTCTCTCCTAAATATAAGCTAACTTGGTATTTTCAGCAAATGGCAGACTACTTCCTGATTTTTTTAAGAATAACAGTAGTTTTCCAAGGAAGAAGTCATCCTGGCTCGCATTGATTTCATCTGAGTAAACTGCTCTGTTATGAAATTTCCCTTCTTTTTCTTTTCCAGGAAGGCAAGGAGTTTGGTTCTAGGTTGATAGGTCTAAGCCCCTGACAGTACACACATGAGCTATTTGTCTATGCCAAGGGTTACCCAGCTCACCAGAGCTGAGCACAGTGTTGGAGGGAGCGCTGGAAAGAGCAATGGGGATGGGCAGCTTCCAGAAAGCAGCTTAAAAAAATTACTCCTCCTAACAGCATACTAGTTTATAACACTAAGTGTTGGGTTCCTGACTGCATTCTTGTTATTTAAAACATTTAAAAGCAACAGCTAAGATGAATGACCATAAGCTTATGGGTTGACTAGAAAATTATAATATCATTAATTAGAACAACAGAAATTTAAACTATTGTGACTGCTATAATCTGTGATTTCAGCAGACAAAGACTTGTGTGCCTCACTGTCAAATCACAGCCTAACAGCTACATAATTAATATTAAAATTATGGAAGAAATTATTTATAAAGCATGTCCCTACAGAACATAGTTCAGAAACATAATAAGCTATGAGAAATATCATTAGAATGTTTAAATACATGTACATGTTTTAAAAATTAAGTAAAATACACCTTAAAAATCCTTCCCACTGTTAAGGAGTTTAACTTGATTAGTTACAGGATTGTTTTCCCCATAAATGAAAGAATGTAACTGACATTAAAATAGATAAAGATGTGAACAGATTGCGAGTAACAGCTTTAACAAAAATCAAAATGTGAGCAAAAGAAGTTGCAGGGGCTCAGCAAAGGAAAGATAAACCTCTCCTGAAAAGCTGTTAAGAAAGGATAAGAGCAAAATCTGTTACCTCTTCATTTTTTTCTGATTATCCTGTAAATCCAGCAGTGAACTCCACTGACAAGAATCATCCAGAACAACAGCCATCACCCCTCCAAAGGGTTGGTGACATGTGAAAAGCAATGTTTATATTAATGTGTTTTAACAAAATGTTGGAATTATAAATTGTTTCCTTGAAATAGTCTGTTTATTCTATTCCTCTATTCACTACAGTATCAGGTCAAGCATGGTCCTTCTACTCATTGGGTTTGTACAACCCCTGAGAAGACATAATGGTGAGGAACCCCCTAGATTCATATATATCTTACTGGTGATTTAAAAAGAAGAAAAAATTATGAGAAACTAAGGATGAAAACCAGAGTAGAGAAGGAATTTTTTCTACTTTAGGATCAGCTCAACCCCCAGAAAAAAAAGTAATCCAGAAAACTCACCACAGAAACTCCACGTTACTATTTCCTACGAGTCTTGCATGGGAGCAATTAGTTTGAAGCATGTGACTCTGTACAGCCTAATTCAAACAGCACAAAACACTGAAGCTGAGAACT
The DNA here is from genome assembly GCA_013400955.1 of Drymodes brunneopygia. Classification (NCBI taxonomy): domain Eukaryota; kingdom Metazoa; phylum Chordata; class Aves; order Passeriformes; family Petroicidae; genus Drymodes; species Drymodes brunneopygia. The sequence goes on from VZTZ01049097.1 coordinate 388,000, forward strand.
AGCTTACCATTCAGAAGACATATGCTAAAACTTCATAGTTAATTTCTTCACATTCTTTTGTTTGTCTGAAGACAAGGTGAACTGCAAGAAGAATTGGATTTATATGTTGCATTTTTAGTAAAGTAGGTTTACAAACCCACAGAGAATAGAAGAAGTTGCAAGGAGTGCACTTTCAGTAATAAACCAGACACATCCAGGATACAGGGTTAATCTAAGAGACAATCTGTAAATGAAATCGTATTCAGAATAATTCAGGAAAAGATAATTCAGGACTGTGCTGTTCAAATGAAAATTAGTGATCTCTCAAGTAGAGAAATATTCTGCATATCCTACGTCATACATTTTTAGCACATCTGGAGATTTTTTGTTCTTTGCAATTCCCATTTCTCTCTTAAAGACATTATTAAAATGTCAAATAAAAATTGCTGGCAAGCCCTAAGTATTTCATAACAGATTGTATTATCATATATGATAATATCTTGCTAGGGTGTGAGAAGACAAAAAACAATATGTGGAAAAACATTCAGATCAGAAAAGCCAGTACAAAATTAAATAAAAGTAGGAAAAATTACTCTCTTTGCTCATTTGTAGCTTCCAGACAAGTTCACATTGCCCAAAGGAAATGGCAGGAGCCTCCTTGTGCTGAACAAAGCACCAAAGAATACCCTCAGATGAAGGAACAATCATGAACTGAAAGGAAGATAAACAGATGCCCAAGGGAAAAAAAGTCCAGGCCTGAGTTTTTGTTGACTTTTATGGCAACTCCCAAAATATGAGCATCCATGACTTGGAATAAAAAATAAAATAATTAAAAAAAAATAAAACCAAAGCTGCCAATCAACTTCCTAGATTTGGTAAGGCTTTTAAATAGTTGATATGTTTCCACTGCTATGTTTCACTCGCTGGTCCTTTAAATCATTTCAACACCAGCATGACTCTATTGAAACCAGCAGGGTTACAACATAACAGAGCAGAGAAATAGGCCCACTAGTGTGATTTCTGGTTGCTAGACTGAAGGAAAAACAACTTTGAGCTTCACATAAGTTCTTTTAATCACTACATGGGCTGAACTAATCCACAAGACATTAGGCAATTACCATACTTGGAGGACATCAAGTGAACCGGGTTTCTTTTTTTTTCCAGCCTGGGACATTACTGAACTAGCACAACAAATAGTCTGGGCATCATAAATCTCTGAAGACTCTTGCAATCCCACAGATGTTATTAGCAAATTAGCAGAATGGGAAGCCAGGATGAACCAGTGGGTCATCTCACCTCCCCTTTCGCCAGCAAATTTCAACCATTCTTTGAGGCCTGTGACTTGTATGTGTGATTAAAGCATTCCCTGTGTTCCAGTTTGAGCATATTTTCCCAAATGATAAACAGACCTGAAGGCTTTGAAATAAATTTACTATTTCCCCAGTGGTTAACTTCATGTTTTAAATAATTCTTTTCTGAAAAAATTGTATAAAAATAAAGTTTTCCAAGAATATCAGTGTGCGGAGCAAAGATATATCTGGAAAATACGTCACATCACAGATGACTCTTGCCTCTGCCATTAATAGGAGCCAGTATACAAGCCAGTAACATCTAGAAAACTTAAAAAATGGATTTTACTCTTAGCAAGCAATGTTCTGATGGAGGGGGGGTTCAAGATGTCTTCTCAGGACAGCACCAGGAGGCTTCCAGAACTGCAACAGCAAAAAAACCCTATTCTACTACATTGCCTGAAGAAACATCTCACTTCCAGGCAAAGTAACTCTCTGCAGCTGCTTGGGCTTCATGACACTGAACAGTAACTTGCAGTTCCCAGAATTAAGTCATTTGCTACAGCTGCTAACAGCCATTTGCAGGAAGAGCCTGAGAGATTCCCAACTTTTTAATTTGTATGTACAGGTTGTATCATTATGTTGCTTGACTCAATTGTTTTTAAAAATGAGAATTTATTCTTCTATTTTACCCACTATCTATCTAAAGACACTAAGTTAGTCCTAATTACAATAGACTTTTGTGCTTTTTTCTTTTTCCAGGCAATCTGTCTCCAGATATCAGAAAGTGCAGCTGAAGATACTGAAATTATTCAACTAGCAATGCATTTCCAGTGCCCTGCAAGTCATTTGAAGAAGCTGGAGTATCTTTTTTTTCTCCAGAATAGAGACCATAAAGTGTTTACCTGCTTGACTAAACTGTTTGCATTTCATAAACTCCATTTTAGGGAAGTTGGATTGCTAACAAAGAATATGTGATAGAAAGATAGGAGATGGTCACTCTACACATCTAAACACTCACTGAACAAAGGTTTCTCTTCTTCAGTTTGTACTTAATTATTGTGTAAAGCAATATCATAATACCCTTTGCATCACCCCGAAACTCACTGGAGACTCCTGAGTTCTACAAGCAGATCTGAGGATTTGTGGCTATGGGGAAGTGGCAAGTGGCTGAATGGGACTCACATCTCTGAACTACTTAGCAAACCCCACTCCTCAAATTCTGGTAATAGTTATAATGCCTCTATGCTCAGTTTTGATTAAACACTGTCTAAATAAAAGATAGTCTAAGGTTTTGCCAGATTAAAGCAAACATTCTGAAATGCCTTATTGAATTTCTGACACAGTCCTTCCTTTTCAGCACCCAGAGCCATTTCCAGTCCAAATTTTGGATCTGGATTATAGAATCACAGAATGGCTGAGGTTGGAAAGGACCTTTGGGTGTCATTTAGTCCAAAGCACTACCACACACAGCTGGTTGCCCAAGACCACGTCCAGATGGTTTTAAGGGATGAATATTCCACAACTTCTCTGGGAAACCAGTGTGAGTGTTTGGTCAACCTCTCAGTGAAAAAGTGTTTCTTGATATTCAGAGGGAACCTCCCGAGTTTTTGTGTATACCCATTGCTTCTGTCCTGTCACCAGGCATCCCTGAAAAGAGCCTATCTCTATCCTTTTTACATCCTCCCTTCAGGTATTTATTAATATGCATTGATGCCATCCCACTGAGCCTTCTCTTCCTCGTGCTGAATCCCAGCTCTCAGCCTCTCCTCATATGACAAAAGCATCGGTCCATCATCATCTCTTTGGGCGTGTTCTGGAGTCTCTGCAGTATGTCCCTTTTTCTACTCAGTGGGGGAGCCCAGAATTGGACCTGGCACTTCAGAGGTGTCCCAGCAGCACTGAGCAGAGGGGAAGGATCACCTCCCTTGACCTGCTGGTGACACTCCTCCTAATGCAGGATAAAGGAGGAAATGCCAAGGGGCCTTATCTTCACACACAGAGAAAAACTGATGTGCACGTCATTGTTCAAAAGTCTTTCAGATTCTTCCTGCACATTTCAGTACATGTTTCATCAAAACATCTTTCAAAAGATTGCAGTCAAGAGCCTAAACTTCACAAAGCCAGGGCATCTTTTGTGCTCAAAAGACAATTCTCACTCTGCAAAATTAGCAACTTGAATTTACTTTACTGGTAGCTGAATGACTCACATGGCTGATAGTATCACTGCCCTAATAATGCCAACCTACAGCTCGGTTTGAATTTGAAACGTTTTTGTTTAATTCCTTTTTAAAAAATTCTGAAGAATAGAATAAGATTGGAAGCTACATCACAAAAATTTATAATAATTATGGAAACAATCCTCCTCACTTAAGTTTTAAAGAGTCTTTGTTCTTTGTTGGATAGTGACCCAGTTCATGAATTGGAAATGTTGCGTAATTTTTCTATTTTTCAAGGCTTCTGGAAAAGCAATTATATTTAAGCACCCTTCTAAAATTCAGGATTATATGGCAAACATACCTGCTAATATCATTGCATACCATCTGAGGATGATAGCCAGACTTATTTTTACTAAGGACCCTGTACAAAATCATCATAATGTAACCCACAGAACTACCTAAAGGATGTTTTATCTTTGTCCCTTAAATAACAGTAGGAGATTAGTGACTAATCTAATTTGAGTGAAATCAGGACTTGTTCACTTACAAAAGAGTCTCTGAGGGTTTTGTGGGTTTTCAACCAATGAAGACCTTGAAATGGAAAGATGTGAGCATCTGAAAAAGAGAGGGGCCTCAGGTCCTTGTTACCAGCATTGACAGAAAAGGCTGTTGTGATAATCATTACAAAAGTAAGGAAAGCAGGAAGAAAAAGTGAAAGATACTTTACAGCTTTAATGCTTTTGGAAATTAGGTACTCAACTGTGGATGGACCAACATGCGTAAAGTTTCTGGATTTAGAAATTCCAAGTCTTTGGAGATCAGCATCTTGTATCAGTTTTCTAAGTAAAAATGAGCTCAGATTGCAATCTCAAAAAGAAACAAATTTCTAGAAGGCTGCTAGCCAGGTGAATGCGTTTGTACTGGTTCCTGTGATATATGTTTCCTTTTTTTCCAAAGATTAGAAAGAAACCACAGACAGATTGTGGCATGTGTAGCATCAGTTCACAGCAGGACCTAAAGATGAAAATCTCTAGAGTCAGAGTTCATGACAAGCTCTAAGAATCCTTCCAGGTGTTTTCATGGAAACTGATATAATAGAGCACTGAGATGAAAGGGCAAATATATATTATTTTAAATCACAGCTTCAGGGCTTAAAGCTAAGCTCAGCAGGTACTAGGAGACCCAGCATGGATTTCAAAGCAAATGTACATCTAAAGAAAGCAATTTTTCATTGGAATCATATTTTACACTTCATTCACTTTTTTTTTCTTTCTTTTTGCTCACAGTTTTCTCTTCCTACACTATCAAAAAATATTCTTCTGCTACTTCTGGTTAAAAAAAATCAGAAAATGAGAAATATGTTTCTGCTTGTACTTGTGGCCTCTTCATTTACTGTTTCCTGACTATATGCAGAATTCAGCCATAATTCAATGCACAACTAGGCAAGCCAATAGCTCACACTCGGCATTTACAAAAGTAATTGTTACGTAACAGTAAAAATTAATGCAAAATTTCCTATGACAGACACATGGCATGAAAAAGAAAGTGAAAAGACAATTCCCTTTTACATATAAACCCTGTTTCACTAAAGAAAACAGCATTGTGAATGCATCCGTTCAGTGGTGACAAAAGGACAAGACTTCTGTTATATTCTGATAGCCATATATACAAAAATAATGCATTCATCTGGATTTTTGTGAGAATATATAATTAATCTTTTATATAATGGCCTGCTCCCTACTATCTTAAAGGAGTAAGCGGAATCTGTGAGCCACTTGCACCATTTCTCACACTTCTACACACAAAACCAAATATATTTGTACAAAATTCTCCAGAAGCACCGTATGTATTTTACATTGTCAGAGAGGTGACCATCATGTTTGGGTGGTTAAACTCTTGTTTGTGTGTGCAGGAAAAGATTTTATAGACAAGTATCTGGAAATATGTAATTATGGCTCAGTTTGATTTCAGAGAGCATTGTATTGATATTTTTGGATAACCCACTCTATGCCCTAGGTCACCGTAAAGACTTCCAAGAAACTTGATGGTTTTCATATGGATGCATAGTATCTGCATGTATTGATATGATATTATCTGTTTGTATTACAGACCTTTGTATTATACAGAAGGGACATAGTCTCTAGACCTGTTTACAAATAAATATACAAAGTAGATTAAAAAAAAATAGCTCTCTCTTCTGTAAAAAGGGAACAAATAACATTAATTTCACCTGAATAGCTTAACACAGTCCAGCCCTTTGTTCAGTTATGAGCAAAAGCACTTTACAATAGTTCCCTGGAATTTATAGATTTTTCCATTTGCAAGTAAACTTTTTTAAAGTTTTTAAAAAAATGTTAAATAATTAGGAACTGAATTACTAAGAGAAAAGTTTCTTTGAAAACACATTGAGGACAGAAACCATGATATTATAGGACTCTTCCCTGGGTTTCTGCTACCCTGGATGCCAGAACTGCAGCCACAGAGAGTAATATCAGGAAACATCAGCCTTGCAATAGGGAACACAGAGCAGTTATTTCCAATTCCAGTTTTATAGGAGTAGAGGACTGAAAGAGTGAATTTCTATTCATGAACAGGACTCAACAAGGGAGCAAATTTTTTTTTCTCTAATAGAATTCCAAGGGTACTTCCACTGCCATATTCTGTTTCAGATAATTGCAAAGCTATGATATATGTAAAAGAGTACTTGGATATAAGCAAAGAAATCTATATAAACAATATTGGCAACGAAATGTACAGAAATACATTGATTGCCCCCAGATGGATAGTAACTGTGTTGTGGCAAATCATAATCCCATACACTGATTATCAAATGCTTCTAGCTACCAGGTAAATTCCATATAGGACTATGTGAGAAATTGTACAATAAAAGTAGAACGCATGCTTTACTTCTAAGAGCAATAGAGAAAGTGGCATTTTGGATGATAGGAAGTGAGACAGAGCTTGAAGAGAAAGGAAAAGAGAAGAGGGGAAAAATATAAAAGTGGTTTGGTTTAGGTTCAGAAAGAAACCAAGAAATCAAAAACAAATATAAAAGCATGAACTAGACATTTATTATCATTATTATTCCATACTACAATGGTACTTGCTTCTTAGAACCTTCCAGACAAAGGTTCCGAAGTGTTAATGGTCTTTCAGAAACTAATGAAGGTGAAAGGCAAGGCCACTGGACAGAAAATTGAGTTGCACAGCCGTTGTGGGACTTATCAAAGGTCAGGCACTGAAATGGTGACGTGGAAATTAAAGCATGAAGTCTCCATTCCAGCACCCTCATCTCACTACTATACTTCATATATAAGTTTCTCTTCTTCTCGTGGACATGCTGGCAGAAGCTGAGCAGTACAATCTGGTGGGGTATTTTAACTCATATTTGTCTGTCTTACCACTTTTTTAGGAAGATTGAGTAAAATTCCCTGTACAAGTATTCTTGCTTCAATGTCAGATGGACAGCTACAGCTATGGATCCCTTAGACATACAATTAATATGACCAAGCAAAGTAGAATCTAGCAAAATCAGAAGTATCAAAAAGAAACCCAAACTTTTGTTCCCCTTGTAAAACTGACTTCAATATATATACACATAAACTTAGAAACATATTTAGATATATTTATGTAGATCTAGTTTTAAGTTCAACATTAGTTAAATTATCATCTGTCTCCAAGCATGTCTCACGGGGTTCTCTCCCCCACGTGATCTCTATTGTCCTGAGCTGAATGTAAAAAACAAGAACAAGTTAGTCACACAAACCAAGGCTACCAGTGATGCCATGTAACACCAGCACCACTGCAGCCACACTTAACACAACAAACAAGCTCTGCTCAAATGTCATGCCGAGCAATGCAACCACATTAACCATTTCTGCTGACTGCTGCTGGCTGGGAGCACTGGACCACAGAGTTATCCCATGAGTCTGTGAGCAAGAGAAGCTGCATTCACAGACTGAGAACAGTGGATTGCTGTAGCTAGCAGGAAGTGAGTTGGTGGTAAGGGTCAGGAATAAAAACCTCAAAATGTGCTGCATATCTTGGAGGTTTACAGAATCATCAAAACTTTTTTCATTATTAAGTGAGCCAGATCAGTCTCCTGATTGCTTGTGGTTTGTCTGTCATCATTTTCACATGTGCCATGATTACTTTTTACAAAGCTGTCCATTTGAAAAGCTAACCCCTTTATTTGGGGGCAAGCTGACACCACACACTATAAAAGCACAGGGAACAAGCAGAGTCAGTTTTCATCCTTCCAAAGAAAAACCTAAATGGCCTTCCCCTCCTGAGCTGTTCACATGAAACAGCGGGCACAAGGGACTGTCAATTGCTCTCTGTATATTGCCAGGGAAATCTCTAGAAATTTCTTGCAGTATGTCAAAGATCTTTGTTTCCTGTGCTAATCTGTATCTGAACTTATATTAAAAAAATATATATCATCAAGACTTATACACTCTATGTAATTTAAACACCCAACATCTGCTGGATCCCCATTAGAAGATATGCCACAATCATGACAGATAATATTGACTGCAATTTCTACACCCCGGACTATGGTTGAATCTAATTTGCTGTGTGCTTTTACAGCAATAAGCTGTTGAATTGTAGTGAGACTTACTGACATATCCATCAGGTGTATCATGAGCAGTCTTGCATTCAGCCACCAGTAGGATGTGTTAGAATACTTCATATTCTCAATTTACTGTAACTTACTGCTATTTAAATAGGTCTTGTATGTGTAGTTATAACGCTTAACTGCCTTCACAAAGTGTTTGAAGGTCTACAGGAGGAAAGGTTGTGTGTCTCCAGGACTGCTCTGCACAAGCAAAAGGCCCATTGCATGTTCACCTGTGATTGCAAGGGGCAATTTCTGTGACCCAAAGCATTCCTAGGACTTCCCCACACTTCTGGAAAAATATAACCTTTTCTAGTAGCTTCAACAGGTAATCTGTGGATCCTGTTACTAAAAGGTAGTGCAAAGTGGGGGTGGATAGCTTAGCCACAGTCCTAGATATTTAGAGTAAGAAGTTAATGCTGTAAAACTATGCTTCAGAAATCAGCAATGGATAGTCAGCCAAATTCTGAGCTCACTGATATTCTAAGTAACACCAGTGAAGTAATGAATTTATACTTGTCCCAGCAAATGAGATCAGCAATAGGCCCTCTTAACAGAGCAGACCCCAGCTGTTGCTATTGTCACAGCAATGTAAAAATTATCAGTATAGTTTATGTTCTGACTGTCTGTAGCTTGAGCTACAATGACAGTATGCTGGCAACTCTTTACCACCCAAGTAATTTAGATGATCAAGACCAACTATTGATCCTCCCATACTTGTCTTTATTGTTTCTAAGGGTGCAATCCTAATTTAGAATGGTGAGTGGGAATCAGGGGCATATTCCTGTCAGTGACATTGCCACTGATGTCACTGGTAGGAATACATGTGGTATGCCACAAACTCTTAGCTCAGCAAAGAGCTACTTCTTATAAACACTCCCTTCTCTCAGCTGGATTTTCGAGTAGCAAAGATGGAGCTTCATACAATCAGGAATATTTACTGTGGTTTGTCATCCCTGCAAGCTAACAGACAAGGTGTTCTGCTTCAAAAAAAAAAAAAAATTATTTTGGTTACTTGGATTACTGCCTGGACAGGAAACGATGAAACAGATGTCAGGGAGCCAGATGAGTAATAGAATAATTTTGAAGAGTGATCTGAGCTGCTAAGAAGATGACACTTGAGAGGTCAGAGGCACAAAACATTTTCCACTTTCTCTCCTTCTGCCCTCAGAGCTTGAAGCATAAGCTGTGTGTGCTTCAGCCTTGAGCTGGCATGATCACTGCAGTTATTGTTTAGATATATTCAACCACTATGAAGGTCTTCAACAGTGCCATTTTAAAGGGGGAGCAGGTGGGAAGAATAGATTTTTTTAAGATCAGAAAATCAAAAGCAGGAAAATGTATTGCAGCTAGAGAAACTGTTTCATTTGCTGTTGTGCTGTTACAGACACAGAATTACCAGAGTGGCTGAGAAACCATTAGCTACCTATGTTCTCCCCTGTGCACAGCCTGCATCACACAGCTGTGCAAACTTCCCCTCCCTCCTCCCTGCCTCCCACCTAGTGGAAAGCTTCAGTCAGGGCTGTGCTGCTGCTAAGTGGATGTTGAATCATTATTTATTCTCCAGTGATAATGACAGCCCTTCTCTGTCTGGATGGGCAACCTTGCTCCTGTCCCAGTGCTAGCCTCTGGTCAAATGACAGGAAAATGCTTCCTGTCCCCAGAGTCTTGAGCCTAAGATGGCAGGGCAGAAAAAAGGTGTGTGAGTGACCCTGCTGTTATCTCTCCTCCAAACTGGGCAAATTGGGCACCCAGATCTGAAGGAAATGGCCTGAATCCACAAGGAAAGTTTATGACAGGGGGTGGGAGCCAGTGGCATCTCAGTCCCCAGTATTACCACAAAACCATCTTCAAACAGAAGTTCACAAAACTGATATCTCTTTACCCAAGTGTAACTGGCCTAGGTTGCCTTGTCCAGGGCAATGGGGGTACATGCAGACACCCACGCTGAGCAGCCAAAATCCAAAGAGCTTTGGAGGGTATGGTGCAGCTGAAAGTAGACCCCAAAAGAGCATCCCACGCCCAGGGTTTGTCACAGCAGGCATGCCATAACACTGCCAGGGACCAGTGACAGCTGCAGTAGAGGGCTTCTGTAACCGTATTGCCACAGCATTAAAATGCAAATAGCAAAGCATTCAGTGACTCTGCTTTTACTACCATACATTGCAAGTTATCTGTAGACAACAACTAGCAGTCTTTCTGGGTACACGGTGTCTCACACTGAAAGCTTTTTTCTTAACAAAGCAAGCACAGAATGTCTTCATTGGCTTACCTAAAAAGTGTGTCTGATGTAGAGAAACTACACAGTATCAGGATCAAGCCACAGCCAAACAAGACCGAAACTTTCTGTGGAAGTAAGATGCTGCCACCTTCGGACCAAACAGAGGGTTAGCAGAACTCCCATAAAGGTAAAACTGACTCTGAGAAACGGGCAGGCAAGGAAAAGACAAGAAACAATAAAGGTGCTGATGATGTGCCAATAATACTTATTGACATTCAACATTCACCTATCAGTTGCAAGGAAAAGAGCAGAATAAATGGTGACCATGCTTCCTCGACAGCTTAATATCTACAAGTATTTAACGTCCTGTAAAATGCTGTTTTCTTATAAATAAAGGCTTAGAAAATGCTTTAGAAAAAGCACATGTAGGTTCTGTGTATTGTCACTTTCTGTGGCAATAAAAGACAATAGAAATGAGCAGGAGAATTGCAGGAAACAATAAATTAATTGTCCAGATCAGATTTGGACTAACACATGGACCTCAACTTGTTTTATTGTTCACTACGAAGACAGCATGGATTTCTTATTAGATATGTTATATGAGTGTGATCAAGAAGAAAAATGTAAAGGGAATTTTCTCCTAAATAAACCATGGGAAAGGCTGTTTTTTCTTTTCACCCTCAACTCAGAGAAACTCCCTGAAATCCTCTGGTGTTTGTATAGTTTTTAGGGAGCTGGCAGAAACTTGGAACTACTCATAAGAATACCTTTTCTCTCAGCTTTGAGATTTGACTGCCCTTCTCTGCCAGATTCGTGGCAATGTGACTCCACTGGAGTCAGGATCTCAGCAGCTTACCAGTCAAAAGAGGCTTACAGAGCCATCTCTAAGATGAGGTTCTGAAAAGTGGAGAGGGCATACAGCAAAGTTAAGGAAGCCTCTGGCTGTATATACTTTGTTAAGTATTTGCAGAGAGGTGGGAGTTCTCTGGATGTACCAGCCCAGAAAATTCTCTCCTGTGGTTGAGGGCAGCAGAAAGTATGGCTGTCAACCTGTGCAAATCAGGCAAAAATTAAGTAATCAGTGGTGTAGACGAGCTCAGATGATGCCACAGATGGTCAGGAGCTCAGAGTCCACAAGATGGTACTCACAGCACTGTCCAAAAAGGAGCTGCTACCAAGCACTGTTTCCCAGCAGGGTCAGAGCATGGTACTTAGCTGTGAGATCAAAGCACTCTGTTCTGTGGCTCAGCACAGTCTCTGCCTTCCAAAGAAACACAGCCAAGTTCCAATACTGGATTCCCTTCTGAAAAACAGAAATATATCTGCAGCTTCATGAGCAAGGTCTTGTAAAAAAACCCACAACTTCTTATGTGGACACAAATACATGTATAAAAGGTGGTATTTCTTGTTAGCAGTGTTTCTTAATGATGACTTTAACTTGTTCTCAGACTTCAGTTATGCTGAAAAAGGTTAGCATAGCAAAGATCAGGCTGCATGGAAGCCTGCACCAGTCTTTATGTGCAGGAACACATCAAAGGGCTTCAAGGGGTTTAATAATGGAACTATGACAGCCTGAAGAATAAACAGAATTTGACTGGACAGATGCACAGGACTTAGAGCTTAATCTAGAAGTCTGCAACTTGCTGAAAAGAGCCAATAGTAAAGTAATTATGCACTTAAAACAATTACTATTTATTCTTCAAAGAGCCATAGTCAAGTGAAGTAACCCATTTTGAATTCTTTCTGGTAATTGCATTACATCCCCAAATTATATGCCTGCATACTCTTTGAACTAAGCTTTCAAAAAAAAGAAAACCCAACCTGCCTCTGTATTTTTGCTTAAAGATTACTCCACATCTTGAATAATTCCACTGTAGCTTATCATTTCCTGCAGGCATAATATAGGGTGTTAAACCTGAGTAAATCTGAGTAATTTTAGTTTCTGTATCTAGGGCAGAAGTCAGTTTAACAGTGAACAATTGCAAATGCCTAAATTCTTCACTTACCATTAACTTCGGATAATCTGGGAAATTCTATAAAAGTATGAAGGCATTTCATTTAAAACTGCGGTAGCTCACCAGCACATAATTGCACCCAGCAGAATGACTGAACACAAAATTAGGAGGGATCACTGTTCTGCTTTAGATAGCATAAAATTGCTTTCCATTCAGTAACCTCAACATGCAAAATCTGATTTAAAATAGTTCCCAGGGCACTCACAATTTCTACTAAGATGTAATCACATTATTCTTGTGTAACACAATCTAGGAAGCAAATTCCATCATCTAAACCTTCTACTCACTTGCTGGGATAGTGGTGGACATTTTACTTCTAAGTATACTTAACATACTTTATGAGCAGTCTGTGGGGGGATTTCCACTTAAGAATATGTCCTGCCCATATTTATGGACAGAGGCTAATTTTGAACTTGCTTGCTGCAACACTGCTGGCAGTGTTCTTGCAGCAGAGAAGGCTCAGTACAAAATATGGGAATGACCTCTAAATATTTACTGAATCATCTTAGAAGCTACTTATACATTAGTTCTAGGTCTGTTACAGAACTTAATTAATATGGGCATAAAGCTTAGATACCTGATAGCACTTAGACATCTTTAGGATCTGGCATATCCTTATTGGGACTTATTGTCTTAAGTAAATTCTTAATATAAAATCCTTCAAGATCAACCATTTCCAAATATGTAAGCAGACACAGACTGAAATAAATTCATAAATATGGACTGGAAACTTGCAGACAAGGCTGTAAGTGTGGGTAATGTAGAAAAGATTCATTGTGAAAACTAAAACTTCTATCTCTACTGTAAATATATGGATTGAGGCCCTTGTTGCCAGAGGAAATAATTAACATGTTATTGCAATGATTTCCAAAAAACGTAATGTCAGCTGTGCAGTTTAGGAACAGTTCCTTGTGTTGTACCTTTGATTTTGGACAGGAAAGGCTTGCTTTCTCCTAGTGCAAAAATGTGCAGTGATGTCATGCTCTAGAGCACGTGTTTATATTTGATGAATATAATTGCTTCACTCTGACTGTATGCACTTAGTAAGGACATTGTGCTCTTATTACCACAATTTCAGCCCTGCTATTTAGTCATTTATTAAGCATCGTTTCGGCTCATTTCCATAATTGCATAACAAGAAGAAATCTGTGTGAGTATGAATACCCTCTCTAGTGAAGATAGAAATATTTGTAGAGCATACCAATATCCTTTGCACACAATCAAGAAATCTATATTTCACTGTCAGCTGAAGGAAAAAGGATGGCTTCTACAGCCTTCTCTCCCTGTCTGAAGAAAAACAAAGCAAAAAATGTAAATCTTGGGTTGCTCAGTTCAGCATTTCTGCTAATATCTTGAGCTGTCTCAACAAAATGTGTGCATTGGGATTCAACCAAGCTTATTTTGTATGTAAAGTGAGGTTCAGAAGAATCCATGTGCAAAGAAACCCTTTCCCTTCAAGACCAGTAACTGAGGCAGCTCTAAAATATTTTAAAGAAGGCTGACAAATTTCGTTGTTCTGTGAGCCATACAACAAAATCTTCACCTACATGAGAGCCACAAGTGCCATCCCACACCCTTTAAAGTGGTGAAGAGAAGGAACTCCTGGGATAGTTCACAAATGGAACAGGGTAATGGTTCCAAAGGGTACCGCTGCTAGATTAGGTTGGAAGGCTGGGAATGCCACTACATCCTCACAGTCTTTGCTGAATAGCACTTGATGACTCATTTTTTCCCTTTGTAAAATCACAGATGTCTCAGATGTGCACCTGAACTATGTATGAAACACACTGCAGTTCAACATCATGCAAGTAGACAACCTGTTTTAAAATAAGGCAGAGACTGGTATTTAGGATCAACTTTATCAGTGCTTAGAAAATTCTTTTAGAAGTTTAACTGTAAACAACTTGAAAGACAGAGATTCCTTGAACAATTTTTGAAATACAGTCTCAGGTTCCATTTACAAAACTTATTTTTCTGCAGAATTCTTCTGGAAAAAATATTTTAATGGACACATTCTTACAGACAAAACCACACATTCTAGACACTTTATAGTCAGCTTTCAGACAATGCAACTTTTATGTCTTTGCACACAGATTTTTGAAACAAATGCATTGTGATGAGTATGGGTGGAATACAGATGTGTTGGTTATAAAAAATGTCTTGTGAAAAGTGCTTTATCAGAAGGTTAGTGGTTCATGTTGCCCATACCCAGTGAACTTCTTTTGCCTGCATTTATAAGGCATATATATAAGAATTATTTATGAACAGAACCTTTCATTTTTTTTCTACTCCTATGTGATGTATGCTCATGTTCATGTCACATCCAACTTCAGAAGCCAAACATCATCCCAGACCACCGTTATCTTTGCTGAATTTCTCATCAAAAACTGAACCTCATCAGCTGAAACTGAATTGTTTGGAGTAGTACTTCCAGCCTTGGTAGGTGAGAGGTAAGACAGCTTTGCCAGGGAGCTCTGGGAAAATGGGCTTGTGATCCTACTATTCTTGGCTGGAGAATAATAAATGTTTCTGCCCTCTCATACATTCTGACACACTGTCTGACACCAGCAAACTTGATCTTCCCTGTCTCTAACACAGATAAACTGAATTAGGGATCCAGAGCCATTTTTTCAAGAGTTTGCTGTCGTAGGTGATTGACTGCTTCGCCTCCATCCAGAACCCACCCTGCCTCTCACTCACACAGGAGGTAGAAAAAGAGCTCCATTCTCTGAAAGTCAAGTTGTGCCCTCTGTCCCTTATCCATTCCTATGGTAAAAGCAAAACAAAACAAAGCATTGCCTGTCTTTTTACAGGAAGTTTCCTACAGTAAACAATAAAAAAAGCCCATCAGTTTGCAGATTTTGAGTTTTTGTCATATATTCTGACACATTTTACTACCATATTGCCAGAGTGTACATACACCAAACCTATTTATTGGCAAATCCTCCTTTGGGGGATCAAAGTAGTTTTAGAGTAAGAAAAAAAGATTCATTCATTGAAGTCCATTAATTTGAATACAGGAATATTTATTGATTCTTATACAGGTTTCAGCGCCACTCATTCCAAGCTGGCTCTTCTGTTCCAATGCAGATATTGGAAACAGCATGTGCCATACCAGACACAGCAGAAGTATGTTCCCTCAGCTTGGAGGTATCATTTTCTACTTTGCTTGTAGAAATACTCTAAATATTAAAAGAGAAGCTGTCAATTACAGCACCCTTCTCTGGGCCACAGCCCAGGAAGATCTTGTCAGTGAAAAGCACAAAGCAGATTTTAGGTGCAGTAGTTAAAATGCAAGCGTATTCCAGTCTCCTGTTGGTAACAGTGCCTCCAGGGCCACCATGAGCAGACGTGACACTGAGAATTTGAGTAGATTATAGATGTATAATTAAATGCAGTGTGAAGAAAACAGGCCTTCAGCCACATAGCCAGCTGTATCCATTCACATACTCCAGCATACTGAAGTCACAACTCCCAGGAGCTTTCCAAAGTCACAAACATGTTGCTTTGGAAAGAGATCCTAACTGCGTTCTGCCACACATGTAATGAAACAACCAAACAACAGAAATAACCAAATTGCTGTATAAAACATTAACTAATTTAAGTTCTTCAACATCATCCAGTCATTTCATAAAAATTTTTAACTATATTATTATCTAAAGAGCATAATTTAGGAAACAGTTTAAATTTTTCCTTGCTGTTTTTTCTGAGAGCATACTTTAACATCAGCTTTACAAAATTACTCATGAAATTTCAGAGCAAAGACTGAATGCTAACACTGTCGGAAACAGTACTAATTTTTTATCTAAGTCAGTGTATTAATTACAAATTGATATTATGCTGATATCTCAGCTGAACAGAGTTCAGCCTATGAGCATATGTCTACCAACCTGGTAGATACACATATTTACTGAAAGCATGTTCTAGATCAATGACATTGATCAACAAAGCAAAAACTGAGTAATTAAATTGTTATTTACCTGAGGCTGCAGTCATACCGCAGTCTGAGAGAGCAGTCTGATCTCTGTGAGAGGCATCAGCAAGGAAACAGATACAGATCATAACTCTGAATGCCTTTTTACACCTGGATCAAAACACTCCAGTCAGAGGCACTGCTTTCACTTGAATTTATCTCACACTCTCAGAGCTGGAGCTACACACACAGCAATTAGAATCAGAGGCCTTCACAGGATGTGTGCATCTCATCATTGCTTTAACAGCTGATTTTTTTTAACAGTTAAATGCCTTGACTTTCTAAGTCGATTCTCAGTTTTAGTTCAGTTTCTTACAAAAATATTAATCAAATCACTGACAAATTAACAGATCTTTTTACTCCTCATTGTGCTTCATTTGACTCAGTGAGTTTTAATTGCTTTTACAAGCAAAAGGTACTTTTTAATTTTGTTTCCATCCAGGAAAACTTAAAAGGTAACCTCCATAGGTTTAATTTCCTTATAGTCACTTTAAAAACTGAAGTAGGTGAGCCAGATGCCTTCTTCCAAGCAGTATTAGGAGTGCCACACACTGTGGCTGTAGGAATGCCGGATGAATGCTCTTTGAAAGCTTTTGCTCTGAATATGTAACAAGGCACAGCAATGGCTCCTTTCCAGCAACTCCCTATCATATTCCACTCTGACAGCCATTTTCCAGCTATATCTACATCTAGGATCTAACATGAGGGAACAAGAACAAAAAAGATACTCAAAGATTAATGATCTTTGGCACTGTATCACCACAATCCCAGTGTCAGTCACCATAAACAGAAACACATGAACAAAATCAATATATCATGTTGGCCCAGTCACTGAATATGCTTTCTATAAACTTCAGAAGAATAGCATTAGGTTAACTTGGGCCTCTAAGAACCACCCTGAAAATCAACTACAGCATATTCAAGAATCTTGTCAGTGTGCCCCTTATGATGAAGAACTTCCTCCCCGATGATCTGTTCCCACAGGGAATGGTAAATGCTCTTTGCTTGAACAAAGAACCATTGCAGATGTTTTCTAGTACAGCTGATGTGTTTGAGGGATGCTGCCCCATTTTCCATCCAGTCTGCCCTCACAGAGAAGCTGTGGGCGTGCAGTACCTGATAATGCTCCATACCTGGAGCTCCTCTGAGTAGCCAACAAGCAACAATCAACCTCACAGAGGTCTACACAGACCTCAACCTCTGCACTTCTGAGGTGCCACAAAACTAATCAAGATAAGTCTGGTACACACCTGGTGACTCTGAAATTGTAGTTAAAGTAAAGGCTTTTCTCCAAATTTCTGGTCTGTTGGGCTCAGACATATGACTGGTGCTAGGAGTGAAACTCATTTATCAACACTAAACAACTTTAAAACAGTAATGGCTGCATACAAATATACCTCTGTGCTATGCAGCTGCTCAAACCCAGGCTAAAGACCCTTTGTTAGTAAATGGGCTAAAATTGCACTGCTGGAATGAACATACAAGGAAATTCCAAAGTATGCCTCAGCAATCAGAGATTTTTTTCTTGCATCAAAGGTCTCAGACCATAAAAGGCTTCTGACGTACAAGAGAGAAAGAAAACCTAATTAAATTGTATGGGAAGTCAGAACGATAGGTGGCCTAATTATTCCCAATTAACCCTGCCCAGGAACTCACACACAAGGTGAACATATACAAACAAATCACTGTTGTGGACAGCTTATTCTACTTAAGACAGAGGCAAACAGCACAATAGAATTAGTGATATTCTCATCCTGCTACAAATTAAAAGATAAAAAATTAGGTATGCTGGACATCTTCCAAACATACTTCTTCCTGTGATTCACCTTCTCTGTTAAGCACTAAAACAAACTTCTTCTCAAAGCTTTGTGGTTGCTGGACCTGTCCTTTAAGATTTCTTCCTTCACTATGCTTGATCCTCTCTGCCCTTCAACCCCATTTAGCTCCAAAACTGGAGATACACAAACACAGTGGTCTGATTTCATTCAGATAGACAAAACTATGAGTCTTTTATATCAGCACATTCTGGGCAGCTGCAGCCTTATCAAATGCTAATTCTGTGTTGTTCAAGATGAACCAAACTGCAAAATCAAATGAAGTTCATAAGGAGGTAATACAGTCAAGTCAGGCAAAACCAGTAAGGCCACATATTCAGCCTTGTAACAGATCAGCTTCTGAGTTCTCTCCTCTTTGTCCACATCTCACTGAAAATGGACTAGTGTACACCAAGGGCAGGGAATGGGATTAGGTGGTGCTCTACTCTGCTTAGTCAGGAGTTTCTTATCTGCCTTGGAAGCAGGCATTTTTACCAAGTAAAGCTCATGATGACAGAGAATAAAATCCATCTAATTATATATTGGCATCCTGCCTTATGCGTGTCCCCGAAAGATTATAAATTAATCTTGTAATGGCATGCCAAGCTTCAACAAGAATTAAGGGCCTAGAAAGAAGGGTGCTTTTCTTATAATGTAGTAAAGCTTACCCCAGGGGAAGTGTGCCCCCTTTTGCTGTGGGATGATAACTCAGTTCTGTCTGCCTGTACTATTAGTGCAGAAAGAACATAAAGCACCCTGTACTTTACACTAAACCATTTTTTGCTGGCAGTTGTTACCTGTTACATAGAAAAATCCCATGTGATTTTAATTCACACAGAAATGAGAACATGCAAGTAGTGTGTGCATATAGATACCTTATTTTAGTTTCATGTGCCTGAGACTGGGCAAATTGGCATTAAGCTACAGGAAATTTCCACAGAGCAGTCTGATCCTGCAAGTGCTATCACCAAGAATACCTGGCAAGCACTTAGCTGGAAACTGCACTTACATATAGGAAGAGACATGAAGCAGTAATTTCTCAGGAAAAAAAAAAAAATACATTTATCAAGTACTATAGAAATATTTCTAGAGCTTCTTTCAATGCCACACAACTGTTCACAACACCAATTCAGTAGGCAGACCACATAAAGGAAAACATAATTTGATTTTTTCCCGACTGGATTTAATTCTCAAACATTTTTAGTGTTTCTGCTGTGATTGGTCTAAAGTTTAAGCATTTCCAGCAGTGATAACTTCTAATGCTTTTAAAAGTGGACTGGATTGCATGCAGTTTAGAGGTATATGTAGGGTTTATCAACACACCTGCTCAAGGAACAATACAAGAACCTTCATATATCGTTTCCAGGCTTAGTGCTCAGTGTGTTGAGTACCTTCTCTCCTACCCCAGCATGTCTCGGATTGCTGCCTGCTGAGCCCTTCCTAGCACATCCTCGGAGCCAAGCTGTGAAAGACACTTTGCTCATGAAGAACTGCTCCAATGAAGTTTTTTTTTCCCCTCCCTTGTTTGTTGACAAGAAAATAAAGAGGGGGACTAGTGACAGTGACCTAATACCGTCATAGGACATCTTAGCTTCTTTCTATTTGAAAATAAAATTACCACAGACTATAATTGACGCACACAGGACAAACGACAACTTTTTACAAGAGCTAATGCACTGACCTTTTACATTACTGTTACTTTTTAAAATCACTGCAATGATATTTCAATAAAAGCAAGATCCTAAGGACTAGGCTCAAGTTACATATAATGGCTCTGGCTTGCCATTCTCTAGAGAATAGCGGATTGCCTCAAAGCAAAGGGAGGAAAGTATTTGACCAGCATGCTAAAGTGCCGTGATTCTAAGCAAATTAATTAAAACACTTTTTTTTTTTAATCCTGGCATCATTACCTGTGCTAAATCTTATGGGAAAGCCACAGATAGACAGTATTTGCAGGAACTGTATAATACTATTTTCCTGGGATAAAATCACAGTAGTTTTCCCTTCTTTTTATTGGTGACTTTATCTCAAAAATTCTCCATACCTATAAAATCTTCCAGTTTTCCAAGTGTTTATGAGATTATTACTTGCCAACCCTGTACAATCAAGTAAAATCATGGCTGGAAAAATCAAATACACAGTTTAAAGAAGACAGTGTGAACACCAAAATGAATACATAATTGAATAAATGAGTCGAATCACACTGGTACTAGGAATACTTACAACTTTCTTTCCATTATAAAATCTGTGCCTCCAAGTTCATGTAAGTGAAGTCTAAAAACACTAGATTTTTCTTATAAAAATGACAGTATTTTTTCCATATTCAAAATGGTCATAACCTTAAAATGTTAGTTTTTTACTTTGTAAGAAAGGCTTATCCCACTTGTAAAGAAACATTCAGGAGCTTTTTGCATTGGACCAACAAAATTTGTTATATCAGACCTGTAAGCTGTCACATTTTCAAGTATTACTGCATTATTCTGAGTTATATGAAGGGAGGAAGGAGGAGGACATATCATCACCTTCAAATTTTTATATATAGAATCATACTAGTAAAGACAGGTGAATCACTTTTATAAAAAGTTTGTAAATTGTTTTGAATACTCATCCAATCATGTTTTGCTGTCTTCATGGTATATACTCAAAAAAAGGATTTGGGGGCAGAAATTAATGTATTTATTGGTGGTTTTAGGCTACCTGATCTAATTCAAATGTAATTATTTTTTCTTTCTGAGTAAGATGATAATATCTCATAGAAAAGTGTGACTAGTACAAAGTGTACCAAGCAGGTCACTGACTTGGTCTTTTCATGCTGTAAACAAGGTGATGGAGATAGAAAAATGAGAAGCATCTAAATAATCCTGAAGCATGGCAGCAAGACAGTGAACAGGGAACGATTTTTCAGTGTGCCTCATATGACAGGAACTAATAAACATCAAGCAGCTGGTACAAACAAGCAAAGGCAGATCTTTTCTCACACACAATATAAAACTCAAATTCATTGCCAGGGGATATTGTGGGTGGGAAGAAAAATCCATCAAGGGCTATTAAACACTGAGATATCACCTCCAGCACAGGAAATCTCTGAGCCATAGATCACTAGAACCTGAAAACTGTGAAGGAGGGAGACATAACAAAATAACATGGCTGTATAGCTGATTATTCTTCCATAGCCATCTGCTACAGCTGCTGTCAAAGAGCAGAAGCTCCTTGATGCAAAAGACAGGTTCTCAATCTGAATAAGTGAAAACACCTTTATGCCATTATATATGAAGGAAACTGAAAAACTGTATTAGCTCTATCATCCCACATTTTCTCTTTCTGCATATATACACACATATACATATGCGCATGTGCGTTTGTATATACATGGACGCATGCCTGTGAAAGTGATAGCCACGATTTTCTTTGGTTCCAGGTGCCCTTTCAGCAGCAAGTAATGACAGAAACTGCTGCCTTGGGAAAGCCCTTGGTACGGGGACTGTGCCACTGAGACTCATGTTACAGAGACTCACGCTCCAGAGACCCCTGAGCTAGCGGAAATTGCAACTGACATTATGCTTTTTGACAGTTTATTTTTGTGTAATGTGCCAGATTAAAAGAAAAGAAAAACAACACACCACAAACAAAAACCAAAAAGAAACCAGCTCAAATTCCAGCATGCAGCTCCATAATCAGACCCACATGTGCCTTTTTCAGGATTGGAACCTCTTGTCCTTCCACACAGACATCTGCCACTAACCAGCTCCTCAAGGCATAATCTGGAGCATCCTCGTAACTACTGCTCCAGTTTTCTCAGGTCTCCTTACCCCTGTCTCTTCCACCAGAGAGCCTCATCCTCTCTGGATCTAAGTCTTCTTCAGTCACCTTGTTCCAAGAACTGTGCCTTTTCCCAGTCCCTCTCCTTAGCTAAATGTTCTGTGGTCTGAACGTCATCTGACAGACTTCAGACTTTGTTACAGACATCTTTCCTCAAACTCCCAAACCCATCATCTTTTTCCAAAATATGCCTCAACTGTGATCTTACTTGCCCTTTCTCCTCAATTCCTAGCCTGTCCCAGTAAGTTTTGTGCTCCACTTCTTTTTAATCAGGCTTTTGCCTAATCCCATCAGTTTTACTTCTTTCTTATGTCTTCTCTACACAAGAATTTTTCCCCATTTTGCATTTAAAGCAGCCAATGTCCTTCTGCAGATTTACTCAGTGGGCCTACGCAGCTGTAACTTCCCTCCCCTTGCTGAATGAACCAACTGAGAAAACCCTTTACTTCCCCAAAACAAATTTCTGCTAAAGAAGAAATACTTGTTCAAAGTAATTAAGAACATTGCTATACAGCAGTTTCATGACCAAACGATGGCTATCTGGGTAGGGTATAGCTTTTTGTTTCCTTTGTTCATGGGTTTTGGTCTAAGATTTTGTTCTTGTTTAGCTTGTGTCACCAAAAGTGTGTCATCTTGGCCCGTTGCTCATAGGGCTTGTGCTTCTTGTCTTTGTAAAATTTCCTGAGCTCTCATTCTGGTAGTGATTGATAACAGCCACAGCTCTGTCAAGGCATTTTGAGATCACATGTATCTTTGCTGAGTTTGAAATAATTTTCCCCCAGGAATCCCACCATGAGCCTCTGGCTCAAGTCCCAGCTCCTAATCATCCAATTGTACCAGCAGCTCCCCTTCATCCTTTCCTTGAAGATGTCAGGCCTCTCAACCTGTGCCATGACAGTGGCAGCAGCAATGCTCTGAGCACAGGAGGCAGACACCAAGCAAGAAGGCCCACTGCAAATCTGGGTCCACCCTCTCAAGCCCAGCCTGTTTCCCTGTGAGACCTGCTCGCTGTCCCAACAGTCACGAAGAGACAGTGACCACATAAACATGGGCATTTTAGATGGCTGTGTAACATGAATAGAAGGTGAGAAAAGACTTTTGACTTAATTAAATGTGATTCATCCAACCATATTCTCAAGAGTAGCTGAAATATTTCAGTCGTATGTTCTACACATGCACACACAGCACCTGTCCGTCACTGACATGTAGTCTAGCAAAATTTTCCTAGTGACAAAGTTTTATCTGATGGGCAATTGACAACTACAGCGGTTGCATGAACAGTAAAATTAACTGCCAATTTTTCCTTTGCCTAACTACACAACACAAAATTACAATGAAAATGACATTAATATCTAAATATCTAAAATCTAACAGCTAAAATCTATCTAAAATCTAACAGCTCTTCACATCTAATTAAATATTAAAAAATTATCCAATTAGTCAAAGGTAAAATGATAATAACAAAGGGGAACATTTTCTGCTTTGTTCTGCAGGCTGGACATGCATTAGGCCTTCCTCATCATGAGCTATTTAGGTTCAGTGATATAAATATTTGTGTTTCCTTCACAAGCTGCACCCCTGAAAGAGACCAGGCTTTCTCTTCAGGTCTTCCCCATGCATGCAAAGGGATGAATGAAGCCATGGGAAGGAAGCAATGATATGCAAGGAGGTGTAGGACCGTGACTGGGTCTGGGTGAATGAATGTCATCCCTTTTCTTCTTCTGGGGAGATTACCAGAACAGAAAGATGCTCTATAACTCCAGAATGGACTTTTCAGCTAAGAGAGCATCTAAACTTGGCTCTGCTGAGAGGAGTGACACATACCACAGACTGCCAAAACTCCCACAGAAAGCTCTTTCACCACCGTAGGGAAAGTTTGCTGTACAAATACATTTCAGCTGAGGAAAAATAAAGGTTTACTGTTTTTCTCCTTTTTCTTTTTTAAGGAGGCAGTGGGATGTTTAATGAAAGTGACCAATGTTACAGAACTAATAGCTGTCTCATCATGTTTTTAATCTAATGAAAACTAAATCAACTATTAATCTTTGCACTATCTTGCAGTTCAGATTTGCTAAAGGTCATGAACCATGCACAGCTAAAAAGCTTTGCAGCAAGTGAAACTATCATCGCAGATATTTCACAATAAGATGGAGGATTTCCTTCTTGTTTTTTTTCTCTTACTCCAGGTTACTAGAAAATATGAAACTGTTAAGAGAAACATAATAAGGGCAGCCAAGACATTCTGTTCACCTGACCTTTAGTCTTTCTGCTGTAATGCTAGAGTGATAATTGATACTAATTAATTTCATAATTCTGTCTGCCGTTCTCTATGTATTAAGCAGATTAATCTAGTCCATAGGAAAAAATAGTGCTGTATTTGATAATCTCTAAGGTAAAGAGCCATTTTATCATCTGTGTTTTTTCAAGATTTCTATCCTTGGCTTGGGAAGTAAGTTAAAAATACTGTGAAAAAGTGAAGTCCTGCCCAGAGAAAACAAATGCTACATAAAAAAACCTAAACAAGTAAAATTTATTTATTAATACAATCACAGAAACACTGAATTATCATTTCTAACCTGAAACTATGGAGCTCCAACATGGTGTGGAGATATATACTTGCAGTAGTCTGAGAATGCTTTCAGTCCCACATCATCTTTCCCAAAGTTAGCCTTTGCTTGCAAAGAAGACCTGTAAAAAATTGTTCCCACAGCATTTTATAGGATTAAATACTTGCTTAAATGAATTATCTTTTACAGATTCTAGTAACTAGAGAATATTAAGAGTACACAACAGAGAACACATAATACAAAATCAAGGTTGAGTATATGTCTTTACTCTTTTCTACTTCCGCATTGCACTCCTATCTTCAATTACAATGATACACAACAATGTATCTGTTGCACCCTCTTGCACATGGATAATCTATTTGAGCATGCATATTGCTTTGTATATGCCACTCTAGACCACAAAAGCTATTTATATGATATGTAAATATAAAGTGCATTTACACAATATGCTACAAATTAAGGACCACAATGACAGAAGTAGTAAAAGTATCTACTAGCATATTAGGCCAACCAAATACTCAGTCAAGAGTTATCTAGATGGAAAGTTATATGCTTTTATTTAAGGTTTGCATTTAATTTAAATTAATACAAAAAAAAAGTTATGTAAAAGCTAATTTCTGTTTACACAAGGCTTATCCCTTTGTTTTATATCATCTAGAAATAAACCTAAAGAGAAGTTGATTTTAAGCTAAAGAGAGTTTAGCTACCTTGTTCCCTACTTTATTTTAGAGAGTAAGTTCTGTATAGGAACTTTATAGGCACAGTTTTCATTATACAAAATAACCATAAAAAGTCTTTCCCATATAGTGTGCTATACATTAATGAATAAAGACAGAAAAAATCTATGCATTTTACAATTACTGTCCAATAAATGCAGTGAGGAATGCAAAAAGGTGCACAAGAAGCAGAGATATTAAGGAATTAATTTGATTTTTAAATTATAGCACAGTTTATAAATCACATTAATTTTTTGTAACAAGGGTACAAGTTCAAACAGTTTCTATCATTTTTTCTTCTGAAATACGTAGTTGTCTAAAGAGCACCAGATGACTTTATACTATGCACTATATAATCCACTGTATCATTTTCAGCTGCTTCAGATTTAAGTGTATTGAAACAACAAATTTTGAAATAAAATCTTTTATAATGTACTCAACTAAAAAGAAAATGAGTTTAAATTAATATAAATTATGAACATTTCTTTACCATTTTCAATATTCACAGCTATTTACATTTTTTAATTAACAAACACATACACAAACACAGCATATACACTTAAAGAATGACAGAAAAAATCAAGAGGATGCTCTATGAACTTTTATCTACATACAGAAAGGGGGAGAAATTCTGTGCAAAGTTAAAATCTTCAACTAGTAAAAAATTTTTTTAATTAAGATGTTAATTTCAGCTTAATTTTTTTTGCTTGATAAACTAAAAACAGGCCTCAGTTAATTTATTTGTTAACTTTTTGAAAACCTCAGCTTCCATGTGAGAAGAGACTTCCTCAATGAAGTAGAAAAAGTGTAATATGAAGAGGCGGATTTAGAAACTCTTGCAAATATTCTGACTTATCTCTCTGTTAGGCATGCAAATATGCTGCTTAAAGCCTTCCCCTTCCAGTCCTAGGAAAACATGCAAACTCAAGTATGTGGCTAGCACAATCAAATGATAGATTTCCTAAGGGCCATTCTCACCTGCCAAGTACTGAGAAGCATTTTCTTAGAGAGAAACTTCTATGGAGCAAGTAAAAAGGAAAAAAAAATAAACCAATCAGTTATTCCCAGAGGTAATTTATCTGCTTATTAAATGCTCCCTATTTCTCAAGATATTCTCTCAGGACCTATTCCAGGCTTGCTGCCCATCCAGTCAGAGACCTTTGCAGTTTCTGGGTTTGTGGCATCTGACTCAGTAAGAAACAAAGTGAACCTGGTGCCACATAGCTGAAAATAAAAACTTTACTCCAGGTCCACTGCTGAGGAGCCCTCAGCCTCACCTGGTCTCAAAAGGCACACTCCTGTGAGAATCAAGGGAATGCTCAAATATTTAACACATCTTTCCAGCTTCAGCTCTGTGTTGTTAGACTTGGCTGAGGTTGGTGAATTCTCATTCAGACTCGGATCTGAATGCAGAAAAGGTTCAGCATTAATAGCATTGAATATTCAAGTTTTCCCACTGCTGATTTCTGAGATACAAAGTGAATATCAAAAAAGAATCTACAAAACAGCAAAATAAAGGCATCTTAATTGCAATGCAGGTGAAATGATCTCAGTTTTAAAACTTGAGAGAATTATATCTGAAGAAGTTATAAAAACCTGTGGTTGTATGAATTAGTTCAGATATCTTTCTTGTCAGATCTCAAAACTGGAATGGGATCATCAAAGGAAATATAACTGAAATCACCAGAACATTCTTTCCTCACATTCTAGATAAATCAAACACGTGATGTACAAGCTAGGGTCCAGTGTTGCCTAATGGATACAGTACTGCACTGAAACCATTTTTCTTAGTGGTCATAAAAATGCCCCACTGCACAGATGTCAAGTCTAGTGCCCTGGTAATATTCAAGTTTGGAAAACTGCAGTACTCTGTTTTTCTAAAACTTTGTTTCCTTCACAGTAGCACTGTTTATTTACTATCGTATGATGCTGTATGGTTTCATTCCATGCCCTTTAACATTTTTTAGCACAACCTTCACTTTAATAATGTACAGATTACTTCCAGAAATATTTATGGATCTTAATCTTAGACCAACATAGCTTTTTATTAACTCCTGTATCCAGAGTCACCTTTCCACAATACCAAAACCTGTAACAAAAAAAAAAAATCCTGACTTGCATGTTTTCTCTCTTGGGAAGGGTTTGGGGCTGCAGTTGTTTTTCTCCCAAAAGTTCCTTGCTCAAGCCCTGGGAAATCTGCTCATGAAAATCCAGCATAAGGTTGGAAGTAGAATTCTCTAGTACCTCATGATCCCACTTGGTGATAAGCACTATATACAGGATAATCTGTGCCATGTTTGTAGGGTTTGGGACAGGCCAGAAGTTACAGGCTCCATGTTCTCTGTTTTTACTTTTGACAGTAATGGCAGGAGTGCAGATATTTTCTGTTGCAGAGTAAACAAATTTTATCAGTGCTGTTTTAAAGGACACAGTCTTAAAAATATTTTGTGCCACAGGCAGTCAGTCAGGCTGTGCTGTTGGTTTCAGCATGACTGCCACCCACAGAGATGCTCTGCTGTTGCACAACTGGGAGAGGAAGAATAAATAAGAAAGTTGCACAGTCAAGCTGCTTCTGCCAGAACCAAAGCCAACCACTCCCTTTGATAAGCATTCAGCCAGGATTTTAGTGTTTGCATTGTATTTTCCTTCTGCTGCACTGTTGAGGGATAATTGTGTTTGTATTTGTCGTAATGATGTGATTATGCATTGCGTTTGCCCTTTCCTTGTGATGCCAAAGGAACTAATGGCATCCCCTCAGGATTAAACAAAGCACTAAGCAAATCTCAAACCAAGGTAGCTACTTCTCTGGGAATAAATATATCCAAAAGAGATGGGGAGAAAAACTCAAAAAGCCAGGCATCCTGCTTTCCCTAGTGGAAATAACTGAATTTTATGCATGTAGGGTATGGTGAAGAGAGCTTTTGAGGGTGGACTGGTTCCAGTCTTACATAAATACTTAAAAACTAGTTTACATATTTATTTAGATAATAAAATAGACATGTTTTGATGTACTGAATATCTGTAATTTTAATTAGATGAATCCATTCTCACCAGATGTATTTGCAAAATCTGAAAGTTTATTATGGATCTTAATTTGGAAAAGTGCTTCTTAAAGAGCAACAGTCTTCCTTAGCCTGGGAAACTTTAATTCAAATCAAATATGCACAGAGCTGACTAAGTAACATTGACCAGACTCCTGTCTTTCTTTCCCATATCAAATGAACTGGACTCTGTATTTTTATAATAAAGGACAACAGGAGTGCCTATTAAAAGGATTTTCATTGCCTTGCCTTCACATCAAGGCAGTACAGCATAAATTAACAGCTTCACAATTGAAGGGTTTGGGTTTTTTTAAATTAGTGGCTATTCTACTTTTTTTTTTTCAAGTGAACGGAAATTGACCTTCATTGTCTCTTTAGTCATTCCAGCTCAGAATCAAAGAGCAAGTTAATTATAACCATTTAAAACTTAACAGTTGAAGCCTTTTGATGTAATATCACATTCATTTCTAATTAACTGTACATATGTCTTGCTGAGTTATCCAATAACTCTTGAGATCTGTCAGCATAAAACCTTAATAAAAGCACGAACACTTCAGGATGAAGATCAGACAATCCTTATATAAGAAGAAACAGAAGGTGACAGGGAACAAGACTGCCTATAGAAAGAAATCTCTGCCTTACTACTTTTCCTAATGCTCTTTATAGCATGGCTGCTCCTCCTGCTGCTGCTGCATAGCAGCTCACTGCCCTGAGTCTGGTTTGTTACTTTTAGTTTTGGAAGAAAAACCAAAATGCACATTAAAAAAAAATTAAATTCGATCAAGTATATATATATTTTTTCTTTCTGTGGTGGTTACTTACGGCCAGTGTCCTAAACCTGGTCCTTCAAAAACAGTGAAAGCCATGCCAGAAGCTCAGTGGAGGAAGCTAAAGGCGAGAAGATGCTGTCCCTCTCCCAGTGAAACTCTTCTGTCCAGTGACCAGATTGACTGGGTGTGCTGTTTGAGTTGGGTCAGAGGCTTGGCAATCAAGATCCAGCAATGTGCTGGGACTGTTCGGGATCTTAATTTTGCTTCTCTGAAAATGAAACTACTAATTCATAAAGATTAGCATTATCATCATTATCCTTAACATCTTTCTCCCAAAAATAAGTCACCTTGAAAAGAAGTCTTCAAACCATGGTCCCAAATATGACTTTTGCTCCATATGACACTTAAATTGTTAATGATCTAAAGAGTAGAACTCAGGAAAAGATCCAAAGTCATGGTGTGCCTGCCTTATTCAAACCTGCATCTCTCACCCAAGGGATAGATTTCTCTGGGGGGTTTTTAACTTGGTGTGGGAACAATGGGAGCAGTTTGACTCTCCACTCTGCTTCTTCCTTTCAGCTTTTATCCTTGCACGAGTTAGTACAAAATGAGCCAAGTGCTCTCCCCAGAGCTCTGTTTGCCCCATCGCGCCCAGCTGCCTGCAGCCAAGGAACATAAAATGGAGAGCAATCTCTCTGCTCTGAGTAGTGACACTTAGGGGGCAGAGGTTGTCCTTGTCTACAGCAGTAACCAGAAACCAGGGTAAGAGTGATAGTCATGTGGAGGAATACAGAGACCAGAACCAAATGGCTGGAAAGAGGGGAGGAAGTTCTATGAGAGGATGCCGGAAAGATCAAAACATCAAGATCAGAGCGAGAAGAAGCTGTGCTGGTTTTTCTTAATTATAAATTGAATGCTGTTTGGAGGTTACTCTGGGAGAAAGGTTTACAACACAGCTCTGAGGAAGGTTCAGGACAACTGAAAAAATATTGTGAATCCACATTATTCTGAGGGATGTAATTTATTATGGGTTACTGCTATCATGGGAAAGATGAATAATTAGATATAGATAATTAGAGCAGTCAGGAAAAGAAGCAAGGAGCAATAGTTGGCACCACTGGAGGAAGTCCATATATTACATTTTCATGTATGAAAGAGTGACATATCATAAGTCAAGCTACTGCACATTCTGCTCTGCTCATCTCCATTGAAATCAATGAGCAGATAGGAGTGAAGAAATGCCAATCACACTCAAAGTATGCTTTCCATAATTTTCCCAAGAAAGAGCTTTACTTTATTTATTGAGAATCCATTGTACTTAGTAGATAGGTGCATTATTTAGTTTTCACTTCACTGGGTTTTTTGTCCCACTGAAAATTGGTAAGCAGTAAGGTTATTCCTGCCAAGGTCTGGGAAGAATCAGACAGAAGGACTTCTGTTGCATAATTCTGTATCCAGTTAGACTTTAAATAAAAGCATATAATTGACCACAAACATTAGTTTTGTCCTCATACAATCTTTCCAAAAAATAGTGAGAGGAAATTATGTCACTGAGAATATTTTGTATTCAAATGTTTTTGTTTAGCTTCTTGTCATAGCCAACTAGCTGTCATGAAAGCACTTTCATATTTACAACGTTTTTCAGCATGAATGATCCCAAAATGTTTTGGGTTTGGTTTCTTTTGGTTTCTTTTGGCTTATTTGCTTTTTCAAATGAAAAAAAAAATCACCACTGAAATGCAGTCCCTTTGGCCTGGAAGAAGGCAGGCAACTAAACAAAAGGGATATGGAAAGTCCATGCAACTATAAAATGAACTAAATTATGGACAGTGCTTTAAAGCAAAGCTATGCAGCATAAAAGCATGACCAGAATAAATTTAATGTCCATACAATGTCTCTGTTTTGAGGGTCTGCACTGAAGCTAAACTTAATAACAGAAATTTACTTAGGAAACTAGATGCTATTGGTCAATATGGCTCTGGGATATATGAAACCTAACTCATCAGCCTTTGAGTTCTCATTGCTCTTGCCCTAACCACATGCAGGTTGAATTGGGATAAATTCAAATGCAATTCTCCATTTTGAGCTACCTGTAGTGCAAGAAATTAGTATAATTAATTTATCAGCATGCTAGCCATTTTCTCAGTGTAACTATACAGTGTCTGGTAAACAGACAGTGTCATTTACCTTCATGGGTCTGAGAAATTAATAGTGGAATCTACAGGAACTTTATATTTTTCCCCTTTTTCAGCTCTGACAACAGCAGCAAAAATACAAGTTCTTCATGTATGACCTGTGGATATTCAAAGATTTCTATGTTAATTTTGTTCTTGCTTCTAATCTCCACTGGAAATTGTCCTCTCAACATCAGCAGTAAAGAAATCCCTATTATTTACAATGTCCAGGTTTAGTCCAGTCTACTTTAAAGGACTGGCTATAGATACATCAATCACTTTTGAAGTGTGATGGCCAGTTTACCAAGTAACTAAAAGTTTTTTCTAATAAATCTTTCCTACATGAAATGCCATTCAGGGATTCACTGCTGATGCCAAGCAGAGGTCACCAGCTTGCATGATGATAAAATCATCATAGAGTCATTAAGGTTGAAGAAATTTTCTGCATGAAAACAAGTTCTAGACAAAAATGCAACAGCTGCTCATTATGAAAACCTGAAAGATCGTGATGACAGGACTGAAAATCCAGAACAAAAGAAACTTGCATTGGAAAGGAGTTATCTAGACAGTCACTTATATTTAATGAATGTGAAAGCCCCATTTTGTGGGGAAAAAAAAAAACAAACATGGGATGCTCCTTTAATTCCTCATTTTTTTCAAGTCAATAAAAGACAAATCTGGGAAAGGAAGCCTGGGAACCAAACATCTGCTATCACACTCTGCCATGTCATTCTTTTCAGAATTTCAATCTGAAGCAGTTTGGGTTTTAGTCTGTGTTACTCATTCTAACAGGTTATTCCAGAGTATCCAGACTCTGAAGGTTGGAGACTGCATTCTCCATTCCTGGATGAGTCTATCTATGCTTCTCCACAGACTTATGCCCTCATCTTACACAGTTATTCCTCTTTTTAACAGCCTTTACAGATTTCCTTCCTGAATACAGCGATCATCACTTTTTGCATACTGAGTTACTTCTCCAATTTTGATCAATGCAGTCACAACTGCCACCCCTGAAGAGATGACAATCACAGCACTTCAGAAGTGAGAAGAAACAGATTTTGGTCTCCCAAAAACTCCATGTAGGGTTCTTCAGAACAACCCAAACAGGTATGATGACATGAAATGGATGCTGTGACCTTCCAGGAGTCTGTTAGCCTGGGTATTAACAAAGGGTGCTTTAAATACCTGTCTTTTTTGTCTGTGTTTCCCAATACACAAATCTGTATCCAAATACTTAGATTAATTTGTAAATTATTTCCTTGCCTATATTTTGACCAACAATGTTCTCACTCTTGTTCTCCCCTTGTCCTGCTGCCAGTAGCGAATGGCTGTGCGGGTCCTTGACCAAGAGCTGAGGCCAACCACACACATATAAACAGTGTGCACTTCTGAGGTAAAGCAAATTTCTCTGGCCATCTTTCAGGAACTCCAGTTGAAAACTTAAACATTTCAGGTTTACTTTCTTATTTGTGTGAAGCCTGAAGGAAACGGTTTCTGCCTTCTACAGAATTAAAAGGAGAGGTTGTCCAGGAACCAGTATCCATCGAATACTGTCTGTTTTGGGCACTGAACATTGCCCAGCTAGCAAGGGAGTCTCCTTATTCAGGTAACAGAGAGAAAGAAAAGGTCTGAAAACAGAAGAATGTAAAGGTAATATTACTTACTCCAAATTGCAAGGAGAAAAGGCAAGTTTAGTAATACTACTTCAGACTGACTCCCAATGAAGTGTCCATCAGATCAAAGACACCACAGTTCAACAGGTCTGGTAGATAAGATGAGAAATGACAAAGCTTGCAATTCCCAGTACAAGAAAGAGGGAAAAAAGGGGATGGGGAGAATAGCCTTGAAATTATGATCACATAAGCTAGATGCCTTCAAATCTGCTTGACCTTATAGAGTTGCTTCTAAGATGCCAGCATATCAGCAGTTACTCCTGAGAACTCCTGGAGGAAGGCGGAGGCACCAGAGGCCTATGAAAGACGGTGCCATTCTTTGAAAGGACATAAAGGTTTGAGTCGACAGAGCGTCAGTTCTGTTTCAGAAACACACACACACAAAAAAAAAATATATATATATACTACCTAAAAGAAAAAGAGGACAGTGGGAGTTTTTCAAGAATGCATTGATTCAAACCATTCTATCTTCCTTCTAGGGCAATGTAATAACTGACTTTAGCAAAGCATCCATTTCCTACTTGTTCCTACCAAACATATTCTGAAGTTCTGTAAGGGTCTTCCCTGGATGCAATATGTTCAGCATTCATATTAGCCACCTCAGGGATACAATACAGAGTACACTTAATACAAATACTGGTAAGACAAAACTGGAAGGGATTGAAATAACGTAATATTAAAAAAATTGCTCAGGAAAAGTAAAGTGCTATTCAGGTATGAAAAAATTTATAAAATAATTTATTTAAAACACAGAAATATAAGCTACTGAAAACATCGCAATTCTGCTGAAACTGATTGGAAAGTTATAAAGGATAACAAGTTAAACACAAGTTAATAACTTCATGCTGTTGCTATAATAAATTTAAAACAAAGGACAAACAATGCACTAGATTTCTAATTAGGATTACAGATAGCATCAACAAGAGCTTTGCTATATCTCTTGACAAAAATTCAAGGAAGAATCAGAACAACCAAACAAGAGCAGAGCAAAAGAACAATGAGAACTAGAAAACACCCTTGGTTAGGGAAGACAGAAAAAATTAGAAGAGAAACTGAGGTAAGATATAGTAAATCTTTCAAAAGCAGACTAAACTGAAATAAACAGAAAAGGATTAGTTTATTCTCTCATGTCATTTTAAATGTCCTAATGTATCCCACTTGGCCTTAGTTGTCTGTCCAGGACAGCATCCTGTAGAATTTGTTCCACATGGGCCAAGCCTTCAGAGATGCCATACAGTATTGAAAATGTCACCCGGCACCTCTCCTTCTAAGGTAAGATGACTGACATAGAGATTTTGCTGTGGGCAGCAGACCTCAAGGCTCAGTAAATTCTGAGCAGTATGCCTTCTCCCTATACTCCATTACTTCCAAAAGTCTTATATCTGAAATTACTCAGAACACTTGCACTCTAAAAGTATTTACTTGGCTCCATTTTCCATAAGGGGTGAGCAACTAAGGCAGGTGTAGATATGTGTACCGTAAAAATGAGCAGTAATAGGTGATTAATTTCCCCCATAGTACAAATATTAACTCCTAGGTCATCCAATATTTTCACTCCATCACAATTAATGGTCTTGATGCAAGAAATACAGACTGAAGTACTACAAACTATGCTAAAAAGGTCAGATAGTAAATCCTTTGATTATTCTTTTAACCTACTCTGTATGAGAAACCTCTACTCTTCTGTACAGTGTTCCACTAAACTTCCTGAACTCTGGTTAGAATCGCCATTACACACTACAGAAGTCATAAATCATGAAAACAGCATGACTGCTCTGAAGGTAATATCATTCCTCAAAACAAAAGGAAAGGAAATTTTTGCTGTTATGCATTCATCAGAGAAGTCAGTAAATGCTCTGTAATATGGTTGTACTTGGCATTTTATCTCTATATTGTGTTTTAAGCTTCATTGTCAAATGCCATTAAGAAGATCAAATGAAAACCATATTTTGGCCTCAGTAAAAGACAAAATGTTTTCCATCTCTGAAAAAAGACAAACTCATTCACAGTAATTGGCCATCCACCTAGCAAGATATAACCCATAGCATTCCAAATTGGTATCTTTTAGCTTCATCTGTGCTTTGAAAGAGGGAAGAAAATATCAAAAAGAAAACAAACCATTCCTTCTCTGCAGAAATTTGTTTTCAGCTTTCCCATCCTGCCCATTTCCTTTGTGTCAAATAGTGCATAAATGAAAGAATGGTGAGACCATTGGTGTGACTTTTTCTCATCTTCTGGCAATTCAATAAAATAGAACATAGTACACCTGGCAATTGCAAACTGCTACTGGCAACAACTTCTTCAAAGAAGTTCTCAAAGTAGTCTATATAATAAACAAATTTTTTGTGACTTCCATTTACTTAAGCAGGACTGTGGTAATATTTTCTGGAAAATTTTGCATTCCTAGTAGCATCATGAAAAGTACGTCTAGGATGAAATGCACTACAGACTTGTCCTGGGTACATGTGTGTAACCTATCAGCTGACTTGGATCTTTGATTCCTTGTGAAGTCTTTGACAGACTCACTTATAAAGTGCTGTTGAGCTTCATCTTCAATTTCTGGCATGATAAATGGTGAAATTGACAGTATTTTTTATGATCTTTGTAGCATGAATACAAGCAAACGATACAATCAAAGAAATTAAGTGAAACTGAATGGATCAGGATTGAAAACCCTTACCAAATATGAAGTAAAAAGACTCAGGATCTTTTAGACTTTCAGATCCCAATCTGTATTTTCCTTCAGCATCATCCTATAGGCAGTGTGATATCCTGGGATAACTTGTGTCTAACACAGAAAGGTGCTGAAAAGTTTACACTAGTGTTTGCACAGCTCACACTGTATGTAGGGAAAATTAATGAACAAATAACTGTGCATACTACTTTCTGTTCTTCATTTATCTCTTGGATATCTACAGATCTGAGCACAGCCACACACTAGTTAGGCTTTTTGCAATACTCTCATTGCACAAAGCTCAGCATGCAACTTCATAATAACCAATTGTAACTGAAACAAAATTGATTTCACTCACATAGATTCTCCCACAGCCACATTCTCATGTTCAAACAGTCCGGCTAGGGACACTTCAGTGACAAGAGAAGGGACACTGGCTATTTGTGATATCACCTGTCTTAGACTGGCAAGCATGTGCTGGTTCCCTGATCTGCCTTTTGTGCCTGTTAGGGCTTGACAGGAATGCTGGTATTTTGCCTTTTCCACCAAGTAGTGCTCCTGTAAGTCATTAGGTAACACTGATGATTTTCTCATTACTCTTTGGATTCCATTTCCACATGCAGCCTGCCCTTTATCTTAGCCTGTCCATTTTCCTTCTTGAGATGTCTTGAGAATATGGAAGTAAATGTACTTCCCAGCTGCTAATCTGGGAGCCATCAACATGTGTCATTCTCTTATTCCTCCTTTTTTTAAAAGTAATTTTACTTGTACTTTTATATATAGACACTCTCATTCATATCAGTCTTAACATTTCCATTGTGAATCTCTACAATCTTAATGCTGAAACCCAGTAGAGAATGGTAAATATAAGTTATCTTATTAGCCCCTTCCCTGCTTATTCATGAAACTGTAGGCCAAAATTCTTTCCTTACAATACATAATACAAAGCACAGCATAAAAACAAATATATAAAAGACCTGAATGACAGGATCAAAATGAGAGTTAAAATGCAGTTCCATTTCATATATGAAAACTCTTTTGGCAATAAGAAGAAAGCATAGAGGTGATAATTCTGAAATTTTCAGGACAATCACTAATTGAAGAGCAATTAAAAATCCAGCTTAAAGGAAAGCACTTTAAAAAATATGTTTTTATAAAAGGCAATTGCCACTCAATCAGCATGAATTTAGCATACCCATATTTAACATGATCCCCATCACTTGCCTGATATACCAAAACACCATAAGGCAGGCACGTACTTCCAACGAATTCAGGATACTTTGTCTAATTTTAGTACTTTTTACACTGCCACAAGAAACATAATAAGCACAGAGTCTTGAAAGAAAATTTTTCTCCCTGTGGCTGGCAATTCACTGCAACTCACAACTGCTCAAGGGCATTATGATATGAGTGCTGCTACTCCTGCACATCAGAACAATAGCCATTTTCAAAGGCAACAAAAGAATGATGGACAATTGGTTTAGTATGAACTAACAGATCTTAAAAGGCTTTTGCCCTGTCCTCCACTCGCCCTTTTGGAAAGGAGTTTTTGTGTTATTCTTATAGCTTAGTTACAGTGCATACACCATTTCAATGTCAAGAAATCTTCAGAGATATTCACATCCTATCATTTAAGGGAACAAATGGAATTTTTCAAAGCACAGCTATTTTTCAAGCAGTGTCAGATTTGAAATAATAATGCCATCTACTTTTTAAATCTAAAGGTGGGGGTTTCAAAGCAGCTCATAGTATCACTGCTCCTTCTTTCTACTAAAATGCTGGAACTAGGACTAGAGAAAGTGCTACATATTGGAGCAATGTAGGGAAAAAACATGGCAGTTCTAGGAAAGTAAGGGAAAAGGTCTGGTGGGTTAGGGTGTCTTTTATTTTTAAAAAAGCTACCAGGGAGCTTTGTTTTAAATGTTTGTATCCCAGCAGAGAGGAGAAGGCAGATGGTTATGATGGACAGAAGTCTACCTCCTCTTGAGATGAAGGAGAAAATTGAAGTCCCAGCAAGCCCAGTACCACTGTAAGCAGCTGTCTCCACCACAGTCTGAAGTCCTAAGGAAACAAAACCTGACTGCCCAAAAAGCCTCAAAGATCCCACACCCGGGAACACAGTGCAGCTCCCAATATTTGGTGCAGCTCTATACTTACCTTGTTCATTACTACAGAAGATTCAGTTACTCATTATCATTTTTGGACTAAGAATGCACTGGTAGAAGGCATACAGGTTACCCTTTGTAGAAAACTATGCACAAAAAAAGGGCTAGAGAAAATGGGAGCATTAAGAAACCCTCTCATTTAACAAAAAAAAAATTAAATGTCAAGGAATAAAAAGGTAGAAT
The DNA here is from genome assembly GCA_013400955.1 of Drymodes brunneopygia. NCBI lineage: Eukaryota > Metazoa > Chordata > Aves > Passeriformes > Petroicidae > Drymodes > Drymodes brunneopygia. Next base: position 425,850 of record VZTZ01049097.1, read on the forward strand.
TACAATTTAAGTTTCTGGTGTTATCTGAAGCAGACCTCATCTAAAATTTATCCAAATACTAAAATCTGAAATAGGAACAGGTACAGGGTCTTCAAAGGCACACTCTTTGTACTCCTTTATCCCTCACATAAACGGGTATCTCTAGTTACTTGAAATGACAGATGGCATTCATGTGGAAGGAAGGAGTTTCTTTTTTCACTATTACCTCATTGTATATAAAAAAAACGTTCTTCTGAGAGTTGATGTGATTTGACATGAAGTGAGGCAACGGTAAAAAGATTTTTTAAAGGTTTCTTTAAGCTTGGGTGATTCCTGTCAACTTACAAAACTGCCACAGAGTAAAATGTTTTGTGAATAATTAGCAGGTTAATTACCCGTAAGCAGTGAGTAATTTGTATTACCTATGTGGTTAGCTCACCACACTCAGACCCATGCTGATTGCACATGTCTGTGTTGCACTACAAATTAAAGGGTCAACCCTGCAAGGCACTGTCGGTCCTTGAGTCCTATTGTTGTTCAAACAGTGTGCAACACCTAATCCAAAAGGGATTCCTAAGGAATGACAAATGTGTCGTGGAATGGATGGGATGCCCTAGGACAACGTACTTTTGAAAATAATAGTCGAGAAAAGCAAAGGATAAGGCAAGTTTAAGTGAATGAGCCCCACCAGAGCAAAACAAAATACTTGTTCTTCTGGTTACAATAATTTTCCTTTATTGTCTATTCAGTATCCATGAAATCACAGGAATCATCTGCTGTAGGAAATGGGACAAACATTACTGCTGGAGTGGCCTCAGTTGCTGACCATACGCATGCCAACATCCCTCGCCTGCACCCACCCCACCCCTGGGCTTCAGGAAAATGAGAGATTTCTCATTTTGCCCAGAAAAACATTCCCAGAGTTTCAGCTTTCTTTAGTTCATGTCTGTTGTTTCCAGTCATACAAACACTTACACATGCAATTTGTAGGTCAACTAAGTTAGTTACCCATGGTTAAACGACCTTTTTGGTTAAATTTGAAGAAATTAGTGGAGATTTACTATATTGACCGCAGTGAAACCAAAACTTCCCCTGACAACACTGCACTGCCAAGGTCCCTGGTGAATCCATAAGGTCATTTTGTGACCTGACCTGAAAGAGATGTAGCACAGCCCTGCAGAGATGTGTGCCAGGAAGGGAGTGGGTTCACAGCCTGTTCATGCTGCACTCCACCACACACAGAACCAAGTAAAAAGCACTTCCTGGCTGGCACTGGATCGGGGTGAGTTTAAGGCACATCCCTACCACCCAGCTGTCTCCTCTCTCACCAGGCTGTGCAGACCACCTACCATCTCACCAACGAGACACTGCTTTGAACAGATTTAATTTAATAAAGCATTGAGGTGAGTTACAGGACAACCTGTCTCTGAACTTTGTCTCAGCTGGAAACTGTGATGCTAAAAAGAAGATTATCAGCCAGTAACAGTGACTCAGAAGCAAGTTCCCACTTTTTGGTATCCAAAAGCCATTAAGTAAGCATCAGAAAGCCAAGTAACCTAGTATGTGTGAATGAGGCAGGAGGATGAAAAAGTATCCTGAACTACGTAGAAATTTTACACTACAATCCAAAGGAAACATGGCTGAATGAATCTTATTTAATATGAAAGAACAGAGCCTGTTTTACTGTTGGCATAAAATAATGTCAGATTCTTCCATTTTCTGCATACTGTCCACAAATCTCTTCCAGTAGAAAGTTTTGCTTTGCTTTTTCACCAAAATACTTAAAGGCTTACAAGGGCTTCCTTTCCCAAAGGCCTTAAAAATGTTGGTTGACAGAGCTGTAACTCTAGGGCCACAGATCCTAAAACATGAGAATTACTCTATGCTACTTTTAGGCAGAATCAAAACCACAAGGTGTAATATGGTATAAACAGGAGCTCAGTCATTAGATTAGTGCTTGTGTAAGATGGTGCTCCAAATAGCCAGACAACTGATACCCAGCATGCTGTAGCTCTTTGATTTGACATTTGCTTAAAGATGGGCTTTTAAGCCCACTTCTGAAACAACAAGCTTTTGCGGGTTCGAACAAGACCTTTAACTGTTATCCGATTAATTTACCAGAAATTAATTGTGCGAATTTTTCTTAGTTGCAAATCATCAATATGTGGTCTGTTGCACAGATGCATCTCCCTCTACTCAAAAGCTGTGGGCAGTTTTTCGCTGGTGCTCGAAATGTTTCCTAAAACTGTGATTTTAACCACCGGAATAGCGTTAGCACCACCTAGAGGCACAAGTAAAAACCACGCTTACGTTTTACCCAGAAAGACTAATTTGAAAATGTCAGTCTCTTACCCAGAAAGACTTTCATTTGAAATTGTCTTTATGCCATATCGCTTTAGCTTAAGGCGGCTCCCTCAGGCCAGTTGTTTTGAGGGCTATTTCATATATAAAATTGTACTCCAAGATCTTCACCAAATATGATACTTTTAATCATAAAAAAAGGATTAATGTTTTCTTCACTTTTATCCTCTGCCTTAAAAGAAAGAAACCTAGAAAGAAAATTAATTCAGATTTCTTTTCATATAATTTGAACGGACAAAATCTCCTCAGCAATGAGAGCCAAAACCTACAAATGGTCCTGTTTTAAACTGCAGTCTTAGTATACCTGATTTTGAACACAGCTGATCAGATCTGTCTTTTAAGTGAGCTCAGCCCTCTGATAATATTGTGATGTATAGCCACCTTCAGCATCTCCTTAAGGTTCGGATATACTTTGCCTGCTATCTTTTTCTTGGTCCATGTTATGTCAATGACTTCAAGGCATCACAGAGAGTAGTTCATATGTCCCTTGACACTTAGTGACTTACTGATTCTGACTAAGGCTCACAAAAACAGTTTGAGAAAGAAGCATGCCATCTTTTCTTGTCAATTTTATTTTGCTCTTGAAAGAGCATTAAGAGAACAAAATTATTTAATATGGGGAAAAAACAGTCTATTTTTGAGGCTACTGCTTATCTTTTGATCAGTTTAAGTAATGATGTCACATTGATGATTCTTTTTAAACAACATATTGTTTCCTAAAATAGCTAAGGACTCTGTGTGTTCTTAGGTGAAAAGATAGTAGCCAAAGCAGTCAGTGCTTCTACACTATCATTCTCAACCAGAGTACTAAATCAAAGTGGAAAAAATCACCTAAAACAGGGTTATAATGTCAAGAAGACTGAAAGTACAGTCTAGTAATTCAACATCCACATTGAAAAGGCAAGAATTAGTTTGCTTTTTGTCTTCCAAGGCAAGAGATAGGAATGAAAAAGAGAATGCAATTGTATGGACAGATTACTGGATTGAATGGTGACTTTTTTTTAAAGAAACTAAACTGTAGAAACCTGAAGTTGTTTATTTGACTCAAAAAACTGAAAACAGAGTATGTTTATTAAGCCAGATCTCAAATATGAGGCCCAAGTTGTTAGATTAGTAGTGTGCCATTCTAGGCATTTGTATTACTAGCTCAGCAATTCCACTGGCAGGAATATGTGGTTTTTAAAGTTGTGCTAAGCCTTCTGACAAATGCAGAGCAAGAATGAAAATACATAATTAGCTCAGTTTTATAAATTATTTAAAATGTTACATTACTTCAGCTACTTCAAATAAGTGCTGATAATGAAGAGTTACTAAAAATCTATCTTCTGTTCTGTCTTCCATATAGGTTAGCCTCACCAAACTAATTCCTCTGCATCTCTGTTCCTCTGAGCTGGTACTGATTGTTTTCCTGAAAAAAGATTAAACTCCTCCATGCTGAAATCTGGCATTCTGGAGTTTGTAAAAGACCGTTACCATAGCCCTGAAAAAACATTGGTTTGTCTTAGTCACATTTCTATCAGATTTACTGTAGATATATTATCTTTGCTTGATTGTCTTGTCCAATGTAGTATGTCAGGGTTCAGGCACAGGGGACAATTATTAGTTGCATAGGCAGGATTAATCTTTACAGCTTCAAAGCCCAGTACTTAAAGCCTTGCCTTAAGCCTTACATACCCTTGGGACAAAATGTACTGGCTTTGGTCTAAAGGCTTGTGTTGTTAACCTGTCAGACAAATGACTGCTCCTCTTACTTTTTCTGCAGAAAAATGCAGTGTTTCCACTTACACAACATCATGTGTACTGTCTATTTTAATAATGTATTATAGGTATTCAATGAGATCTATCTTATTGATCTGCTGAATCTGTTCCTACTTTGGTGTTCTCGTACAAGACTGTAACTTCATCTTTTTATGGTAGCTTCTCACAGTATTCTTTCACTTTAGTTTTTCTAGCCACTTTCTAGCTACTTTATACTTGGTTACAGTATAATTTAGGAGCATGTAATACACATGCAAGCTGCAAGTCAACACAGCAAAAATGCTTTACTAATTTTTTAGAGATACATTTGAATAACCTGCTGTGATTCTATTTTCTTTCTGCAAAAATTGTCTGAGTAATCAGTCTGTCACATCCTAATGAAAGAAAACAGTTCATAATATTGTGACAAGTTTCATATATATTTTTATTTATCCTAAGACAGCAACAAAGTTTTTGTCTTTGGGTTTTCGTGTTGGTTTTTTTTTTTTATTGTTGCTATTTTTGGGGTTTTTTTTTGTCACTCGACTACTTCTGACCTTAATTTTTGAAATCATCTTAGCTCAACAGGTAAAAAATATTTTATATGCTCTGCTTTGCAATTCAGTAGCAGAATTCAGAAACAGATATAAAAAGTTTAAAATAAATTGAAAAGAATTTTGTACTTAAAAAAAATAAGATTTTGGGAGAGGAAAAAGAATGCATGTGTATGTTAACATTATGTAACAGAAGCTCTTCTGATTTTGGCAGAGTACAATTTTCATACATTCATCTTTCAGCTCTGTTGTTAACTTTCTCCTCTAACTGTTTTCAGCTCCCAAATAATATCCTGTAAGTTTTCTTTGCTGTGAAATCTGTCCTTTTCAGTTCCTCAGTTGTTCAGTTTGGGGTTCTTGGCTGGAGGAAAGCTGTGTTGTTCTCTTGTAAGCACTCAGTTATTTAGTCTAATGCTGAAGAACTTTTATGTATTAGAGACTGTGTTTAATGTAGTTCCTCAGGGGTATCAGGACCCGTACTGCAATTTACTTGAACTGAGAATCTGGGTAGTATCTTTGAACAGAAGCTAAGAACATAGGTCAAAGACTTTAGTGGGGGCATGTTTTTGTGGTGAGTGGGAGGTGTTTGGGTTTTTTCACTCTGGGTCTTTGTCAAAATGTGGATATCTCAATTATCCTTTAGGCTTCAGAATATTTGAAAAGGACCTTAAAGTTCCAAATGGAGATTTCATTATCTCCTTCCCTCTCTCCTCACCTCCTTGTCCCATTCTGGGGAAAAACTTCAGTCTGTTTTGTTGTTTGTTTTTTTTTTCTTTTTCACAAAAGGTCAGAACTTTGGCCACATCTGAGTCCAGTTTTGACAGCTGAATATAGTTCTCCTTGCTAATGCAAGGCTTAACTGTTTTGTTTAGCCTTTTTATTTGCACACAAAGCCATGTCATTTAACTAAAACTTTGTGTTTGTTTTTTATTACTTTTAAATTACTTCCAACAACTTATACAATGTAAGTGGGGCTTTGCTAAGCAAGAACAATATGGTTCAGGAAAGCAGCAACACTTCTTTTTTCAATAAAGGTCAAGAAAATCTGCTGTGAAAAATAAAAAGAAAAGTAACTTCAATTTAAGCTTCTAGGTAACGATATCTTGAGTTTGTTCCTTGGTTTTAAGTATTACACATCTGCTTGGTCTTAGGGTATCTCACAGATCAGATATAGATATGTTCTAGTCTTGGACTCTTAGTTAGTCATATTCGTCTTGTAAGGTACGAGAGGCCTTTATGGGTGTAGATGGAGAGCATCAGTATCACTATTATGAAGTTTTCCTGGTAGCAGACAATGTGGCTACAGCCTCTATAGACCTCAGTGTTTGTGTTGTAGTACAAGAAAACTTTTCATGGTGAGCCACCTAACATATTATGTTCAGTTAAGAATGTAAAGACTCAAAGGCACAAACTGCTGTCTCGGAAGGCACAATTTGTGTCTGATGTGGAAATGACAACTCTTGCAAATCTAACTGCTGTGTCTAAAGAACTGTATAAACAGTGCTCTTATTTTGGAATTTAAAGACCTCATTTCAGTTAATGTGAATGCTAGAAGTGCTCAGGCTTGTTTGTTCTGGTTCTTCAAGCTCATCTTCCTTCTGTCCTGTCATATGACAAAAAGGGAACAGACAGGTTCTTTTAAGGATCCTGGGCAGAATAATGATGACACTAACCTGTAGTTATAATTAAAGCTTTATTTTCTTCACAGGCTACTATGATCAGCATAGAACAGAATTTACAATTAGTATGGCCCAGGATTTCTAGAAGCATAATCAATGTAGTAAAACTTATGATTGCATAATACAGCACTTGCAATGCATCTTATCTTATAATTTCTAATCACCTGGACCCTCTGGAAGTCGAGTCAGATCTTAATACGTGGTTTGCTGGATCAGTATAACAATCATAATCTGGACTCACATTCATATAGAAGAATACAAGTGACTCCCTCAAACCTCCAACAGTGGAGGTATCTCTGGTCACAGGGAGGTGTTGAGTCTCACAGTCCAGTAGCAGTTTGGGTCCAAGTTCTCCACTGAGGACTTGCTGATTTTACAGACAGCTCTGTGTGCTGTTAGGCTTCCCTCAGGGTCAACAACAGCACCTCCCTGGCTGGGTGCCTGGGCCCTTCAGGGCTGGCAGGGAAGGGAGGAATTGTCCTGGTGCCCAGCAACCCTGAGGTGGGTTGGGAGGGGAAGAAGAAATCTCTTTGGTTTGTCTGCTTGGTTCACTGTACCTTCAGGGCCTGATAATGGGGGAAGGGAATTAATTCTCTGCTCAGACACAGCGAGTGGTGGCTTGACTTACAAAATGCGGTTAGTTAGGCTAACCACAGTGGGGGATACGTGCTTTCCTTCCCATGAACCTTTTGAGGGAGATACTGAATAAAATAAGTTGTTAAGCATTTGTTTTGTCTCTTTCCTACCGCTTTTATTCAATGGGAAAAACCATTTTGGTTGTTTTAAGGACTTTTACCTTGCACTGAAATTGGTAAGCATGATCTAGAGGAGACTGACAAGGTGTTAGTTCATCAGGTTCAAGGAAAGCACAATATAATGGATTCCACAGTATGTTAAATCCTTCTGAAGCTGGTATTTATCAGAGCTGAGAATGTGCATTCTTTCTTGGTTTATAGGTGGGAGTTACTTGTTTTCTTTTCTCTACCATCATCCTCAACAGTCAAAATCCTTGTATGTTTGGGTACTGCTGGGAAACATTAATTCCAATTTTTCTCTGGAAACCTATCCCATTATAAAATTGCACATCTGTTGGTTGTCACAGTGGCCTGCTTAATGGGATTGGACTGATCTGCTAATGAAATGTGGTAGCTAACAGCTTGCTGTGTACTGCATTTCCTAGGCCGGGCCACTGCATCTGACATACGTAAAGCATTGCCCTTTATTACCAATGTTGAACCATACTTCTAAATAACATCTTTAAGATCCCAATAATCACCAGCTTAGTAATAATTTTCTTTGTGACCATGTACCAAGTAGGGTACACAAAAGATAACCTAACTACTAAACTGAGGAACTCTGACTTGAAAATTAGATCTCTAAAGTCACCTTCTTTTAGTATGCAATAAATTATTTTTTAGATGTTCATGGCTCCCTGATTCTGGATTCATTAGCTTAGATGTCATCTTTTTAGATGCCTGAAGGTGGCTGAAATGTAGCATGCCAGGGATGCCTTATGCCTGTTGCAGAGTTACTCAGTTACGTCTGATGTGCAACTGATTTATGAGAATGCATTTCTTAAGCAGAATCTTAAATGTTGTATTGTAAAAGAAAGTTGGAGAACCTAAATTGCCCAGCATGTTCTTGTACAACTTTTTTTCTGGGAGAAGCCCAGGTGATGAAAGACAAGGAGCCCCCTGAGGACTGGTACATCACTGAGACCTTTTCACAGCTTTTGAGTACTTTCCTAAAGAGTTGATCTTTAAAGCTAATTCAGGAGACAGTTAGTGTCAGTACCGTATCTTTCATCTGTTCATGATAATGGCTGGCTAACTTCCTCTCCCATGTTACTTCTTGTTTTCTAAGAGACACAGCTCCTGTAATACAAGAATTTCTTTTATTAAATACCATTGCAATAATAAAGTTCTTCCCTGTCCCCAGGGATTCAATTTCTTCCTGCTGTCTTTTTCCCCAGGATTGCATTGCAAAATTAACGTAAGTGTGTAAGGGTGTTGCTTTCTGAATCCAGGGAGTTCCCTAAAATGTAATGCTTTCTGATATATGAAGGCTTTTTGTTTGGCCTAGAAGTTTTTGCTGCACACGACATTTTGATGAAGTGCTGTAACAGTCTTGAGAAATTCTGTATTATGAAGGTACATGAATCTTGCTAAACCAGTATCCTGATTTTTCACTGTCATCTCTTTGCAGAGACTGAGTGTGGTAAAATGATATATATCAGCTGAGGTTTGTGGAGGGAGGTAATTGGCTTTTATTATACTGGCTAATAATGGGACAGGGTGCCATGCAAGCTTTTGGTCACATGGTGACCTCAGAAGGCTTATGTGCCCAGACGCCCATCAGGTCTTTTTTCCAGCTATATTAGGTAATCTAATAAAAGGAATTACCTCTCCATAGAAACACTGCCTGACTTGCAGCCTTCATGATCTAAATGTGCAGCAACATGGCAACCATTATCGAGACCAAGCAGCATGCTTTTCTCTGTAATCACACCAGTTCCCTCCTCTCTTGTTTGCCATATGCACCTTTCTTTTCAGGTCTAGGGGAATTTATATTCAAGTTGTAAAGCCCTCTTCAATCAATGTGAATTGTAAGTAAATTGGGAAACAAAATGTGCCTAAATTGAAATGGAAAATTTTGCTTTGCAGTACCTCTGGCATGTTTCACCATCAATTTAGAGCATGTTTTTGGTAAGTGAGACCTAGATTTATAACTGAGAACCTAGAAGCCATCCATGTTTCAGGTATAGGCAAAGGTAATCTATCACCATGTCATGTTTGCTTTAAAACTAATTTTTGTGCATGAGCAGCACAATGCTTCATGGGATAACAATTATTGTTGCCTTTCTGTTACTGAATGAGGGATACTAGAAACTTGTTCATGAGATCTACTTTATGCAAGATTATTTCCTGTTTGAGATAATGATTACACTCAAAAGCACTTTAACTAATGAAGTGTTAGAATCTGTCAGTAATGGTCTCTCTACTTGCCCTATTTTATCTCCACAGATCTTCTCTGCTTTCACATAAATAGGTTTTACTCCATGATGAAAGAAGCATTTGCTGATTTTTTTACAGAGTTTAGTGTTACTTACAAAATTCCAATTTCCCTTTACCCTTTTTCTGTAAATGCTGGGCTTTTTTAAGATCTACTGAAATATTTCCCTTGAATTTTCAAGGAAAGAAGAACCCTTCAAAACAAAGTTATTGATCTTAATGCAGAAACAAATGGGGCATCAATAGCTCTGTTGAGGCAGTGAGTAACCATAGCTACAGAGGGATCCTAAAACATAAAACTTGCTATAGCTTAAAATTGTGTGATTATGTTCAGCTTACTTATGTACCTCTGACACAGAGAAGCATACTGGTATCCACCTGTGTCTACCAGCTGTATGGACTTCCAAGACAAATTTTAGCTTAAATAGGTAAAATACTGTGGTGGTTTATATTACTTCTCTTCAGAATTCTTTACTTATACCTGAGGTATTTCAGGTGAAATATTTAATGTCTTTCCTTATCTTATAAATGTGTGTGTTTGTAGATAAGAAGTATGAATATGACATATCTGTCTAGGCAGTTAAAATGATCAAGAGGAGGGAGCCAGCAGGACACCTTTGCTCTGGTGGTTTTTATACTGTCAACAATCCCTGTAGTACCTCTGTTCCTCTGTTAGCAGTAAAACTTTTTTTGCAGGCAATGTAAGGCTAATGGCTGTTCAGTATGTAAGCTGGGTTTTTTTAACTGTGATCTAATTAGTTATTGAGAAACCTGTGTTTTGTAAGAACAGAAAAAAAGCCATATGGCCCAAAAATATACATTTTCATAAACTGTGTGCATTTACTTGTCTAGTAAAATGTGCAAACACTCTTCAAGTCTTCTAATGATTATCTGAAAAGTCAGATCTCTGTGTTTTCAATGTTATTGAAATTACAGTAGTCTCATAAGTAATCTATAAACCTCTAGCTGTAGCCTTCTCCAAGCACTTATGGCTTTTATTATGGCTCTTGAAAATGATGTATTAAATGAATATTGGTCAATTACTAGCAGGTTATCCTTACCTTATCTGAATCAGTACTCTTCTGATTCATACCTCTTTTGTTGGTGTGGAAGTTACAGCATCCTTAATGTTAGGACAGAGGAATTTAATATAGTTAACACCACCTCACAGTTCTGAGGCTTTTGTCTTATGATTGCAAACAATAACTGACATGTTGCTTATCTTGATTAGGAATGAACATCTAGAGTTAGGCTGATGTAGGAAGAATTATTTTTATAACTGGAGTGGCAAGTGGTCTGTTCTCCAGTTCACATTCCCTCCCTCCCCCCACAAATATCACATAACAATCTTATCACCCAACTCTTGGCCTGACACAAAAAAAAAAAAAAACCCAAACAAAAACAACCCAAAACAGTTAAATGAAAACAATAGTGAAACTTTTACTTTCTGAAAACATTTGAGCCAGGTGTTCTGCATTATCTGTGTTTCTACAATGGTATCTCCTATAGGTTTCTCTTCAAATTTCAGACTCTTTTTTCAGATCCAGTTTAGGAAATTTCATCTCTTGACATTGAAGTAATCTAAATGTGAGGCTAGTGGGGTTTTATTCCTTTTGCTTATGCAATACAACAATATGTAGTTGCTGATGAGCAATTACATAAAGAAAATATCATTGGTTACAAATTATGGATTTGTTTCATAGGTACTTGAGTGATTTAAATTTTATGTTTCTACACAAGTGCTTGTAAATGAGGGACACTGTTTTCAGAACATTTTTTTTAACATAGTAAACCATGTGGTGTTTGAAATCTATGTCTAAATCTGTTTCAAGCCTCTTTCTGAATGGAACACCTGGAAAATTTGTAATCATAGAATATACTGAGTTGGAAGGAACCCACCAGGATCACTGAGTTCCACTCCTGGCCCTGCACAGGAACCCCAAGAGTCACACCATGTGCCTGAGAGTGTTGTCCAAACACTTCTTGAACTGTGGCAGGCTGGTGCTGTGACCACTTCCCTGGGAAGCCTGTGCCAGTGCCCAACCTGATATCCTGAACCTTCTCCTGATATCTAACCTAAACCTCCCCTGGCCCAACTTCATTCCATTTCCTCAAGGCCTGTCACTGCTCATGGAAGTGATGGGTAAGAACATATACATACAGCACTTGTAATATTAGCAGATGTAGGTTTGTTTTTTACCAAATATCTTTTGCAGGTCCCTTAAAAGTAATTCATGATCCATACACTTCAGACAGAAATTGAAAATTACTGGTCTCTATTCCCACAAAATTTCTTATGTTTGTTTTTTTCCTGTATTCTTAGCCAGTAACTGTTCTACCACAAACCCCCAGAACTTACAGCTCTTCCCTAGAGTAACTGGTTCAATACTAATTTGTTCTGTCATGGTTCAAGCTCACTCAATTTACACTTGAATTCATAGCTTATGGATAGATGTTACAAATAACACAGCAGTTAATTCATACAGAGTGATTTCTACTCATCCCTTCCTAAGGATGTAGAGAAAATAATTCTTTCTCTCAGAGGTTTTTCATTTGGCCCTAGGCTCCAACTCTCATTAGCACTTTAGCTTAGTAATAATTATCATCATGTAAAACAACACTGATGCAGTTAATGGAGTTTGTGCAGTGTGTTTTTTTCCTTCTTATTACCAATGTGGGATCGAAATAATTCTGTATGAAAACAACAAGGAATGTATACACTGAAAACTATGGCGTAACTTTTGTGACCTCCCCATAAGAGTGCTCTCGCTCCATTCTGCATAGTACCAGTGCAATTTTTGGGTAGCTTCAGTGCTAAGAGGTGGGGGTGTTTAAATTAACAGGAAAAAACAGCTGCTAAACTGGAACAGTTCTTGTGTTCTGTGTATTTTTCAGGGTCAAACATCTGATTGAAAAAAGCATATTCTTCATGGCATTGTGAAAATATGCCACATATCACAGTAATTCTTACTACCTACACATGGTCATTCTAACTTGCTATTCTTGAGCGTATGTTTATTTTTAAACATTCAAGTTAATATCATGCAGTGTTGAAATGGTATTTGTTCAGTCTCGAGACAAAGAATCTCAAAGTTTAAAAAAATGTTTTAGTAGTCACACTATACTGTTAGCACAGTAATCTCAATATTTGGAAACTGAGGAGTTAGCTTTATTATTAGACTCATTTGGAAAATATTCACTTCCTGAAAGATATACTACATAAAGTCTTCCTATGCCACTTAATATCTGAAATATTGAGGAAGAATGCTATGTAACTCGAGTTTAATCTTTTACATAATAGTTGTAAGGGGCTATAATTCAGCAATCATGGGCAAAATTTTAAATTAAATGAAACATCTTTTTTTTATATTCTTGGGATTGTCACCAGGGAGTACTCATTTCCCTACTGAATTTTAAAGTGCCAGATCCATTTTCTGGATTAGAAAAGATCCATTTTCAGGATTTTAAAAAAAAATATTTATTTTAAACTTGTGGTACAATTAAAATATTGATAGAAATGGGTTTTGAAGCCTTCAGAGAGAAGAGGGTTTTTGAAGGACTGTATAAAAATAGCATGCCTTGCTGAAAGTGTAGAAAAATAAATTGGTGGCCTCAGAGCTGCAGTCATCAGATGATTGTTCCTTTCTGTGACAGATATTGACGATTTAATTGTTTCAAAGAAAACTTCAGTCTGGTATAGGAAAAAGCTTGGGACTGTGATTTTTTTGTTTGTTTCTGTTTGGGGGTTTTTGCAACCACGGAGAAGCCTTTTTTTTTTCCTTTTAGAGTTTGGAAAATTAATGTGATGGGAGAGGAAGCAGAATGAAACTTGAAGCTGGAGTTGGTGATCTTGATCAATAAAGAGTTGCAGCAGACACATCTCAAACATAGAAAAGGACAGCTGAAGAGTAAGAGCACTGCATTTAATTTTAGGGGGAAAACAGGTACCAGGATTTTTAGATCTAGCTAAGCAAGGAGGAAAACTGGTCTTGAAGTTCAGCATTGTGTAATAACGAGGGGACAGCTTTTCTGTAACCAAGTTGAACTAATGTCCTTCCTTCTTGTGTCCTGTTTGCCTTCAGCTGTGGCTAAAGTTGCTCTGAATCAGGACAGCTAGTTCAGCATTTGCTAGCTTATGATCACAGCTGGTTTGAGTTAACTGAGTTGGAACTAAAAAGGGGAACATTAGTAGTAGGAGAAAGGAAGAATACTATGTGGGGTAGGAGTGTATGTTGGGAAGGATCAGTAGCTATTATGTAAGTTTGCATGTTGAAAAAGAGCAATGAGATGGCTCCAAAAGGTGTGCTGCTCCACAACCCTACCTGCCTTGTTCTATTTATGAGGTATGAACAAGAAATGGAGCTCTTGAAAGCTCCATTAAAATGCAAGGAGGCTGGGAGCAGTCCCTTCTGGTGACTGGAACATGGGTGAGAAAATGGACCTGTTATTCTGTCTCTGTGGAGGCTCTGTCCTGACATGCCTGCTGGTTCTCAGGGTATTATTCATTTTTATTTGGTAGGTTATGAGTTGAAAAGTGAATTTTGGGAGTTTTTTGTTTGGTTGGTTTTCCTGTTTGTGTTGGAAGTGGAGTTAAGGCAGAAGCAGGCAGTAGTGAGGACAGAGTGTTCAGTCACTGTAAGTTGTGGTCAAACAGTTGCTCCAAGTGAGTCATGAGACATACATGCATTTTAGTTCTTGCTGTTGAGTGTGGCCATTTACAAAATCAAAGGCCTCAGAATGGCAGCTTGGGTTCAGTGTTGGGCTGAGGTGAGAATAGCTTTTTTTGGCTCCCTACCAGTTATTACTGCAACTTTTCTGTTGAGTTAAGAACAGGTATTCTACTTAGGCTCTTAAGAGGGAATTTGAGTAGTATTCAGTGTATGGATATGCCAGAACGAACACACATTGTGGACTCCGTAACTATCACCTGATATGCTAATGAAATACATCTTCTTGAACAAAACAAAGACATCAACTTGCTGCTGTTTGGACTCAACTGTAGTTCTTTCAGACAGCTCAGTAATACTTGAGACCTGCCAGGCAAAAATCCAAGAAATTTGAATTAGGCATCTTTTGGTTTAAAGCTGCCCTCCTAGAATATGCTTAAGAGTGTTTTAATCTTTGACGTATGTTTTTGCTGATGTCAGGTTATCTTGCAGAATGGTAGTTTAATGAAGCTTTTTAGTATGGATAAAGTGGGTTGCATTTTCCTCCATGTTTTCTGGTGGGCTGGTGTTGAGAAGCTATTGAGCAAATGTGTCCTGCTTTGATGCCATGCTTTAACTTCTTTGCTAGAAAGCAAAAGACAAAGTAAGTCGACAGGCAGACTGCTGTGTTTTGACTCCAAGAGAACAGAACAAAAGCTTCATAAAACGCAGTGATTGCTGTCTTTATGCTCCCGGAACTGGCTACCCGAATAGTATGAGTGAGCACTTCAAGAAGACTGAGACTGAGAAGCTTGCTGCCACTCCTGAGGAACTCAGAGTGTGACTAACTGATTTCACATCTCTGCTGTAGGGTATATGAAGCTGCCACCACTTTATAAACAAAGTGAAAACTAGATTAAGATTTGCACAAGGCTGTGGTGTCATTAAATTATTTCACCCACTTCCCTCCTAAAGTCAGTAGAATTTGTCTACCATGTTGTGGTTTGAAGCATTTCTGTTGTTTGAAAGATTTACCTTTCGTAAGTCTCCTTAGGATTCTCCCCAGTTGCAAGATCATTAACTGAAACATTCTGAGAAATAATCTAATTCTGGTTCCTATTTTCAGTTTAATGTTATGGAAAAAAAATAATTTGTTTGTTGACTATTTACTGTGTATGCACATAGAGGTGCCCATGTTTTTCTGCCCACGTTGCCTGTGGCTTCCAAATATGCTGAAAATTAACATATAGTTGAAATGACACGATTCTGTGATATCAAAGAATTTGACTTACTAATAAGATCCTTTGCTTTAGTGAAGAACTCTTCCCTTTTTTACAGCTTTGCTCATAGAGTTTGAGAGAATGCGCATCAGTACAGTATTACGAACACGGTCTAAAATGGAACTTATTCCATAAGAAGTTACTACGACTGAGGTGCAAGACAAGTCAGTCATTTAAGAAAAACACAGCTGTGGGCTGTGTACAAGACAAAATTTGCTTCATCACTTGCATTTCAACTCCTGGCTGGCATGGTTACTAATCTTGTTACCAAGAAAATCTCTATGACTGGACAAATGTTATCCTAAAGTTTGTGTAAAATCAAAGAAACTAAATTGTTAATTAAAACTTCTTATTTTATGCAATGAGGCTTGTCGCTGGCTTCAGTCACTTCTGGTTGTTTTTTTCGTAGATCTAAACTTTTGTCATGGTTTTCTTTTATCTGACACTTCTAAATAATTTGGGTTTGTACAGCACATGGTGTGTTAATGCTTTCTTTTTATTTTTAGTATGCTAGAACTATCTGTTCCGCCGTACAGCATGAGCTGGCTTTCCTTAGTCACATTCCTTGCAGTTCATCTGCCTATAAATGTTTTTAGAGTACATCGAAGGATGATGCTAAGATACTGTTGTGCTAAGTCATTAACAATAAAAATCAAACATAAAATTTTGTAGTGTATTTGGCCCAAACACAATCCGCTACTACTGCAAAATCAAGCAGCCTCTATTTTTCATAAAAATCTTATTTGGAAGCTTTTAATCTAAAATCAGCATTTGTGGCAGTTGTTGAGAGAATCTTTGGGGGAAAATCTTGATTTTTTTTTTTTCTGGTGGAATGACTTGTGTTTTGTGGAAAGCAAAGAGCAAAAGTTTATTTGTGATTAGGGCAGGCAGTGTGAAATGTGTTCTCTCAGACTTGGTGAGAATCTGAAAGTGCTTTCTCAGACATTAGGATATGAAGGAGACTAAAAGAGGATATATTCCTGTTCAGCTAGCAAGTTATATTTTCTGAGATGTGTGTGATTTTCACTTGATAATCTTCAGCCAAAACAAAACCATTATTTTGGGATGTTGTGGTGTAAAGCACTGTATATTTACAAAGCAGCACAGGCTGCCACTTCTTGCTTTACCTCAGTTATTATTGATCTAAAAATACAAACTTACAGTTGCCTATAGTTCACAAACTGCAGTTTTTGCAGCAGGCTCCCTAGATTTTTGAGCATACTTTAGGAGTATGCTTCCACTGGTGGAGCCTTGAACTTAAACTGCTGTTAAGCAAGAGTCATAGATCTTATGATCCCACAGTGGAAAAAAGAAAACAGGTGGTAGGGCTAGATGTAATGGCACTTTCCATTTTTACCAGTGCTCTGACAGCTTGCCCTGGGAAGCCTTCCCTTTAGAAAAGAGATAAAATAGTAAATAGAACTGGCCAGGCATATATAGTGCTTGTCAGCCTCTGACTCCTTCCATAAATTAAGAGTTGGTCCTTTACTTGTTTATGCAGCAACAAAACATTTTGCTCTTCCTTTAAAAAAAAAATCTGTTGTTGTCAGTATGGCATGCTTAATTCAGTAACACCGTAGTTAAATTTGTGTAGTCTGACAATGCCTATGCACAGCATTAAAAAAAAGTCTTGAGTAAGCTTGATTCATAGCAATATCTCTGTATTCTTTACCAGAACCAGATCAGTATCTAAATAGAGCTGCATACGCCCACAGTCTTGTATGTAGTAATACTTCTGTATTTAATATCAGTGTCTTCCAACACACAGCTCCTTATTCCTCATAGTAGAAAAGGTTTGGAAATGAGAATTCCCTACATGTTTGAGTCAGTATGAACAGCTTTGCACTGGTATTGTTCTCATCAACAGCCACTCAGGGATGAGCAGAGAGCACTGTGCCACCAGCACAAACCTAGATTCCGTCAAGAAAGAAGGAACAAGTAGAACTGATGCTACTTCAACTGGATTACCGCAGCAGATACTATGTTAGGACCCTTCAACACTCCGATGAGCATTGCATCCATATTTGGATCTTCTCTGTAAGAATGCTCAGGAAAATGAGTCTTAAATACCTGTGCATAATATATCACTTCTGGCATGTCAGTGTCCAAATCTTGGTGGGTTAACCAAGCTTTTTTGAAAAAGCATGTCCACCTTCCTCACTGCTTTTATATTAATTTCTTCTATGATACAGCCTCTTCTTCAAACCCTTGTGCTAGTTAATAACTAGAGCAATGATGGCTTACATCAGTTATCTCAAATAAGTATTTAAAGGGTTAGACTCTTGATGCAAATCATACTGATTTTATCCTTTAGATAGTGGGGTGACTCAAAATGCCTTTGTCAGATGTCTTTAACCTCTCCAGCTGTCCTGTCAGTGAGGATGAGTCAGAAGCTGGAGTCCTACAACTAACACTCCCTAAATCTGGAAAGCTCAGCTGTTACCATAACTGATTTGGCAGCTTGGGGCAGGATGGGGACTGGTGTATTACTGAGGTGACAGCAGCTTTTCCAGAGTGCTCCTGCATCTTTCAGATAATTTAGGAAAGTCTCGTTGTCCTTTGTTTTATCTACACTGATAGTGAAAACAGTATTTTCCCAGGGAACTGAGGTGACTGGGCTATAGCAGAAACAGTGTCCTTGGTAACTTCTGAGGCTGATAGTGTGGAACACTTTGTTCACTTCCTACGCTGGTACTTGGAGCAAGGTGCTGAACTTGTAGAACACATGTGGTACAGGATGCGATTCGTCTTTAGTCCCCTTGAGTCTGAAAGAAAGTTAGATGTCTGGTCCAGGCAGAGAGGACTCCATTAAGAACTGGGCATTCCTACTGTTTGGTAGATATGTAAGGTGTACACACAGACTGAATTCATCTGTTCAGTCCTGAGATAGCCATACCTGTGTCACCTAATACTGAAGGGACAGACAGGTTCTTTTAGGGATCTTGGGTAGAATGATGATGATGATAACCTGTAGTTACAATTAAAGCTTCATTTTCTTAGCAGCCTATTATAATTAGGATATCAAAGAATTTATTGCTAGAATGGCACAGGATTTCTAGGGGCAGAATCAATGTAGTCCAATTTAGAAGTAGCCTAATAGAACATTTATAATATAACCTAACTTACAATTATGGCTCTGTGTACTGTTAGGCTTCCCTTCAAGTCAACAACAGCACCTCCCTGGCTGGGTGCCTGGGCCCTTCAGGGCTGGCAGGGAAGGGAGGAATTGTCCTGGTGCCCAGCAACCCTGAGGTGGGTTGGGAGGGGAAGAAGAAATCTCTTTGGTTTGTCTGCTTGGTTCACTGGACCTTTGGGGCCTGATAATGAGGAAAAGTGAACAAATACGTTACCTAATTGGTTACAGAGAGACTGTTTGGCTTATGGAATGGCATTGATTATGCCGACCACATAACATGGGGTCAGGAGCAGGGGATACTGGTCTCGTGTACATGATGGTTTTGGTAGCACTGTCCTATGGATGTTAAGTAGTAACACCCCTTCTCACAGTGAGGGTAAAAAAATACTTCATAGAAATTCATTCTGTACAAACTGTGCTTAGAGCCTGCAGGTTGCATTTGTGGCCTTTGCTGCCTTGAAGCCTTCCAAAGGAGAGCTCTGCACTTCATGACAGCCTGGCAACTGCATACACAACACAGTGATTTTACCCTTTTCAATTGGCCATAGTTACAAACTGCTGTTGTCATAGATATTTTCCCACGTTCCAAAGAAACGCCACAGATCTAACAGCAAATTTTTCATTGGTATTTCTTTTAAACGTTCTTTTAAAATATTAGGTCTATAGGCATAACGAAATATTGCTTTCCTGAGTTTTTGTTGATGGTTTCTATGGCTGCAGGTTTGAGTAGATTTGTGTTTTCATTTTGCTTTTAGGGTAGTGTTAAAACTATTACACAAACAATGCTTTCATTTTACTTCCACAATACCTCCTGCAGGCTTCAACAGAAATGCACGCAGGAAACAAGATTTAGTTCTAGCATTTTCATTGTTGTCTTTAAAATCTAGCTTTTACAGAGGTAATAATAAAATTTTCAACTGTTTTTGAAGATTTTTTTTTAACTGGCTGGATTTTGACTAGTCTGCAGAATAGTTGTGAAAAGGAACTAGTCTGTATAATAAAGTTACTAAGCCTGAGATCTGCTTTAGCCAGAACCTGTTTTCAAGTACTTTAAGTACTTAAAAATAGAATTGTCTTGCTTTTACTGTGCTTCACGTCTCTTCATAAATCCTTTGCTGGGAGGAGAGAATCTCAAGGTAGAGATGTTCTAACTCAAGCTTCTTAGCTCTTCACTTCCAGTGCTAAGACATTGTTTTGGTTGGGATTCTGCTACTGCTTTAGCATCTGAATTACCTGAACTGGATTATAGAACTGATACAGGCTAAAAGCTTACTCTCCCCCAGGTGTCTAAAGAATTATTTTTGTGCATGTTTTTTAATCCAATTTGTCTTGATCTTACAGTTATTGTAACCTAGTGTGGGAGGCAGTACAGCAGTGAGGGAGTGTAAAGTATTGAGTAACACTGCATTGTAAGGGGAGGCAGGGGGGGAGAAAATGTTATTGAACTAGAGCCAGTCATGTCCTTAGGATTCTTGCAGCATTCTCTCTGTTGGTGAAGGAGCAGCACTTAGCTGAAGTTAAGGACAGCAGTTTCTGAATAAAATCTTTGTTTCTTCAGGAGAAAAAGTCTTATTATGTTTATGGGACTTCTTCAATAATATAACTAGTAAATCTCTAAGTGGAATGTGATGGTGCTCCTCTGTGTATGTGACTGGCTTGGAAAAGGAAGAATATAGGATTCAGCTTTTGGAGTACAGATTCTGGTTCATGATATGTGCCAGTAATGCCATGTTGCATCAGAAATAATGTGGCCAGCAGGACCAGGGCAGTCCCTCTGTACTTGGGACTGATAAGGACACACCTGAAGTCCTGTGTCCAGTTTTGGGCCCTTCACTACAAGAAAATATTGAGGTGCTGGACCATGTCCTGAGAAGGGCAATTGAGCTGGTGAATGGTCTCGACAAGTCTTACAAGAAACAGCTGAGGGAGCTGGGATTGTTTAGCCTGGAGAAAAGGATGCTCAAGGGACCTTATTACTCTCTACAACTGCCTGAAAGGAGGTTGCAGTCAGGTGGAGGTCAGTCTCTTTTCCTAAGTAATAAGCAATGGGACAAGAGGAAATGGCCTCAAGTTGCATCAGGGGACACTTAGATTACATATTAGGGAAAATTCCTTCACTGAAAGTGTGGTCAAGCATTGGAACAGGCTGCCCAGGGAAGTGGTGGAGTCCCCATCCCTGGAGGCATTTGAAAGATATGTAGGTGTGGTGCTTAGGGACACGGTTTAGTGGTGCATTTGGGGAGTATCAGGTTGATGGCAGGACTTGATGATCTTAAAGGTCTTTTCCAACCTAAATGATTTCATGATTTTCTAATACAGAGCACCCAAAACTTGTACCCCAGCACTGAATGATGGACCTTAATGATGAGGAGGGAAATTAAATAATTATTAATTCCTTTGTTATGTCCCCAAAGGATGTGTTGTTGGGCTATGACTGTAGCTCTTAACTAGAGCACGGGAGAGGAGGAAGTGACACAGTGCTGAGACTACATTAAAATTCCAGGATAAGGCACCAACTATGTGCAAACCACAGACAGAATCTGCCAGAACTGGGAACTCAAGATGCTCTGTGTTGAGTTCTTACATCTGTGTAATACAGAAAACTACCAGTTGAAGGGTGTTTTTAACATACGTTCTCAACTTAATGGTCAATTTGTGTGGGGAAGAATAAGCAGCCTAGCAAGGAAGACAACATTGATGCACATTCAGTAAGTGCTTGATTACATTTTACTAACTTAACAAAGGTGATGACAGCTGCCATTGCAGCATAGATGGCATTTCAGTCACCAGCTGTCCACTCAACTGTGGTGCGTGGCTTTTGTTTTTAACCAAACTGGGAAGGAAATAGCAGAATCCTGTGGAAACTACAGTAAATCATTGTTTTTTTTCTAGTATCTCTGACAATACAGGAAAACTAGTAATTTGGGCCATGTTTCTGGAAATCAAGTAATTTTTTTTCCTTTATAAAAACTTACAGGAGCCTGAACAAACAATGAGAACAGTAGATTAGGCACAGACTTAGGATATTACAGTACCTATTCAGATTCAGATAAATTAGATTGAGATCAGCCAGTTTGGTCTGTTTTTGGTCTTGGTGTTTTGTCACCCTGGTTTTACAGGGCCCCATAAGTTGTAACACTGTAGCTGTAGTTTCCCATGCTTGTTCTGTAAACATGGTCCTTGTTTTTCTTAACCGGCCGGGATTGTTTTGCACTTGTAGAATTGTTTTTCATTCCTTTCCCTGGGGTGGAGAAAGATGATTGACCATGTCTTTGTCCTGTAAACCTTCAGAGGTGTTGACCCCTTTCACCAATCCCTGATTGTCTTTAGAAACATATAAAAATAGGAAAATAAAGAAGGGCAGGGCCTTTTGGTCGGTGCTGCCTGGAGATTCCACTGCTGCTCTGAGACCCGCGTGTTTCTTCTGTTGCCAGCTGTGCAACAGTGTTTTATGATTTAAACAGGTTGAAGGGAGTTTTTAAATGGTGATTAGCATGGGGAGACATGATATGACAGACTCTACACCCACAGAGCAGGTGTTTTTATCCATTCAAATAATATCCCTGAATGGCCTTGAGAGCAGACTTATGTAATTTATTCTTGAAAATAATGTTAATTTTAAAACTTAATGAGAACATTGTTGCTTTTCTGGGTCAAATATATGGTTAAGGTTACTCACTGGTACTTCGCAAAGAATTTCCACTATGCTTTTGATAAGAATAAACCAATGCAAGGGACATTCTTCTTTGAAGAAAGCTTTACCATGCTCTGGAATTGGGCTGATAGAAGTGTTATTCTATGGAGGTCCTAATGTTTGGAATGTGAAATTGCATGAAATGGAGGCCTTAGAATAAGTAAATCATGGATGTAGTTTGTGGCTTATACAGGCAAGATAAAACTTCTTTTCATGCTTTACTTTGATTTATGAGCCCTTCACTGCCACAATGTTCAGAACTTCTATGTTACAAAATCCTGTTTGAAGTAGAGAAAATTGTGCTAACAGGTTTTTGTAGCTACTTTTCATTTTAGAGCAAACAGTGTTAGTTTGGATGACCAAATGAACACAAATACTTTGAAAAAGCATTCACACAAATACTTTGGGGTTTTTTTCTTACTATTGAACTTTTTTCCATAATTACCAACACATGGTCACAGCAAGCTGCTCTAAAACTTCAATAAAGTTTTCTGCCAGGTGTACTGCCCATGAAAGCCTTGTTGCTCTTTTTTCTAAAACTACTATCTTTTCAAAAGCTTCAATATAAAGATTAACTTTGTAGAAAACTCTGAAAATCATGTAATCTGGCCTGAACTCATTGTTAGCAGGTTAAGAAATGAGTTTCAACTCAGATATTATTTTGCCTCCTTTTTAAGGATGAGGTTTTTTTATGGCTTCAAGCATTTTAAATCTGGAATTTTTTTAAGACACTAAGTTTAATAGAATGCTATCTCAACTAAACAATACTATAGCTCCAATTCTGTAACTTTCCCTATTACAAGGAAACAGTCTTTTAAGAAACACAAAGCATTTTCAAGGTGTATGGAAGATCTTGCCTAATGAGAAAGTCTGTGTCAAGTATTCCTCATACATAAGCAAATAAGAAATGGATACCACTTCTGTGCTATTTGCAAAGCAAGCTATCTTGGAGGGTTTGAAGTCAGTATGAATGTAGGTCTGAGTTTTCCTATCAAGAAAGAAAAACCTTTGGTAATGAATTAGCTTCAGTTATCATAGCTTCATTTAAATGTGCTGTGGGGAACAGTTATCAAAACTTAATTTTGAAACTTGATGCTAGCCTTTATTGTATCATTGCCTACTAAATATCCGGTGTGCTGCCTGTGCCATCTGTTCTCCCTGCAGGGCATGAGAAGGAAAAAGAATCACTTAGCCATCCAAAACGCTGAGTGGTACTTGAATCAGAAGCACAAGGATGGCATAACACTGACTGAATGGATATTACTTTGGAAGATTAATCTCTATAGAAGCTCTCTGAAATGTCATCTACCTTGCCTGCTCTAGCTGGTTTCGTCACAAATACAGACATCTCAGACCACCCTTGGTTCAAGGAAGATTAATTTAAAGCTAGGCCTCTTAGGGCCACTCTTGATTCAAGGAGATCCTAGTATGTGCAGGGCTGGGACTTCTAGGAATACTTTCAGTTATTTAAGCGGTGTAATAATTTTTTAAAGGCTGAAGGCTTGTAGCAAATTTGGCTGTGAGGTGCTGTGCAGTGTTTGATCCAGGACGGTCTACTTGTGGCTGGCTGCCTGTGCTTGTTCCAGGGGTAACATTTGTGCAAGTTCAGTGTCTGATTTGTCTCTTGCTTTCATGCGGATCAATACAGACGAATCAATAAAGATAACCTTCAAATGCTGGCTTTTCAGGCAGGACACATAGTGGCTGCAAAAAGAGGAGAGTATTGCCTCGAAATCTGTCACCCTGCCTGTGTCTCTCCTGTCATTTTCAGTAGCTTGTTTTGCACCATGCTGTTTGTCTTAAGGAAAATCTGCAGACGGGCATCCCTTGGGGAGTTGACTCAGGCTTTACTCAGGGTCTGTTGTAACTGGAGTTCACACAGATTGCACTTCAGACTTGTAAGAGTCAGACCAAGAGCACAAGCAGCGCTGTTGACCCCTGCTGCATATTCCATAGTAGGGTAAGAAAATAGGAAGTCAGAGAAGATAGGTTAAGTTCATATCAGAAAAGTATTGTTACATGAGGGCTGCTCTGTGACCCCCTACTTGTAAGTGTGCTGTAGAACAGAGAGTCCCCATCCCAAATTATTTTTCTTAAAGCACATCAAAACTGGACTATCAGTGGCCAAAGGTCCTATAAGAGAGGGGCTGCCTGCTGCTCAAGCATGAGAGGAAGAGACCAGTGATGGATGTGATTTTTAGGCATATGGGATGTCAAAATAAACAGATAGTGATATGAACAGCTATCTAACTTTATTCTTTGGCCTCCTGCCCAGATCTGAGGTGCTGCTAACTATACAGCCTCTCCATGAAAGCTGTGGAAAAAAAAGAGCTGGAAATCAGATGTTTCCTGTTGGCACTGCTCCCTCAGTCCCCAAGCACTAGGTCTTAGCTGGAACTCTGACATGTGGGGGAACTGCAGGCCCAAGGGAGGGGGAAAGAGGCTCAGGAAGAACAGAACCTGCTGGGGCTTGAGGAGTTAGTTCAGGGATATGGGAAAAGATCTGTATTCCCAACATTTCAAAATACCCAAAGAGTTTTAAAGTGTTACATTCTTCCGGAGAGGGGAGGGTGAGAACTGCATTGTGGAAGATTTAAATAACTTGACCTGTCTCAGAGCTGATAATTACCAGATTTCTGCAAGCTAAGTGGAGGAAAATTTTACTGCACAGTGGAAAAAGATTACAGCGCTGCTTATGAAGATACTGGAAGTCAAACAGCCCCAGATTAAAGATTGGTGAGTTTTGCAATGGCTGGATTGTAAAATAATGTAACCAAAAGCTTTATGAACAGGGACAAGCAATTACCTTGTGCTCAGACCTTGTAAGACAATAAAAGGAAAACCTAATGAAGGGCTAATTTGAGTAGCACATTGCTAACACTTAATATAAAGTGTTAAATAAAAAACTTCCAGTTCTGAAGCTTTAAGCTTTATTCTTTTCCTAAACTGAGGTTTAGGAAGAAAGGTTAAAAGCCTTTCCTCAACTGTAAGACATTGGAAATCAAGTTACACGACAGTCTTTCTCACCAACGTGATGTTCAGTCTACTAGCAAAATGAAAAAAAATTAAGTGCATGGTTCCACTTCTGTCTCAGCCAAAAACATCAATATGGTGATTTACCTTTTGAAAGAATTCAGCATTTATAAGCACAAATTGAAATATTATTCAGCAATTCTGCAAATCAACTCCCATTTTCAAATGGACATTGTAAACACAAAATATAAAATGCACAGCAATACTATGCCCAGATTACGTCACAAACATATTCTTCTCTTTGCTTATCTAGCATTTGTATCTAGATGAATGGAAACTGGTGGGAGCTTGCTGCATGTGCATGTCAGTATGAAAAATTACTTAGGAAATTACTGTAAATTTGTGTTTCAATTTAAAAGACACTCATTTAAGTTTTCTCATTCCAAATACTGACACTGAAAAGCTAAGCCATAAAGTTAGCAACTGTGCCTTCTCTTAGGAATGATCTAGTGAATGTCAGTCAAAGGGTTTGTTATAGGTTGTAGCCTACTGTTGCCATGACAAAAGGGAAGCGGCGTGATATTTAGCTTGAAACTGAAATATTGAACCTAATTTTCCTGCAGGCTACCCTGCTAAAGGTTCTGTTCTCTTCCCTGTGTCATTGTGCTTTATTTTCACTGCAAACTGAAGATCAAACTCACTGAGATTGAGACTTTTTTGAGAAATCTCTGAACAGAGATAGCAGTAACACTAGCAGTCAATTAAGGTTTGTTGTGAAAATACTTATTTTAGTTCCATAGAACAACTTAAAAACTATTTGCAGTTAATATATGACTAAGTTTTGCAAAATGCTTGGTAGAGAATAAAAAAAATACTGCATTTCATTATTCATTAGGCTATTTTCCTAGAGATACCCAGCTTCTTTTTGCAGTTTCAGTGGCTGATGGGTCTGAAGTCCAAACACAAGTTGCCTTGCAGAGGGGCCTGCTTAGGGTCTGCCTGAGATGTTTTTGGGGGGAGTTGGCTGGGATGTTTCTGTTGCGTATACTCCGCGTGTGCTCATGTTTTTGAGCTGATTAGCTATTATACAACTTTTTCCCAGACGGTTCGGACACCGCAGGCTGGGGTAAGCTCTTAGAAGGCACGCTGCCTTTCTCCGCGGGCTGAAGCGGGAGTGGGACCGAGATCGCCCCTCCTCGCCCGCCGTCTCCCTCAGCCGAACTCCGCCCCTCGCCACGCGCCGCAGACCCGCCGGGAACGTGCGCCCGCGCGCCGTGGCC
>VZTZ01049097.1:452843-506096 GCA_013400955.1 Drymodes brunneopygia
GAGGGGCGAGTGTCAGTCTGGCGGCCCCGACTGAGCAGGCTCGGGCGTCCGTGGGGCGTGGGAAGGGGTCCGGGAGCCGGGGGATTCTGCCGTGCCCTTCAAGAGCCGGCGCGCGGGGAACGCGGGTCTGCGGGGCGGTGGGCGCTCCAGGAACGGGGTGGGTGCCCTCGGTGAGCTGGGGCTGCGGGAGAGCTCCGGAGGATGGGGAGAGCCCCGGAGGATGGGGAGAGCCGCAGGCTTAGGCCCGCTGTTGTTTCCTGTGTGTCGCCCGCGGGGCCGGATCCCGCAGGGGCGGTGGGGAGCGGCCACGTGGGGGATGGCCGGGGGCTTCCCGGGCTCGGTGTCCACCTGCTGGGGTGTCGGGAAGGGGATAGGCCGCGGGGGAAGTCGAATTGGGCACCAATCTTCTTACAGTGCAACGAAGGGCAAGTTGCTGCAGTGAACATCATTGATGGTTGTGCTAAAAGCTAAGCACGAATTTTTATAGCTACTTCATTTTTTCCTCTGTGCTGTTTTCAATAAAATGTTGTTATCGAATTGTATCAATATCTTTAAGTCGTATTGAGTTAAACTCAACTGAGAGCTCCCTAATTTAAATGCTTGAGAAATAATAAAATGTCTTAGATATTTGACTGTAAATGGTCTACCAGTATCTTCAGCCAAAACATCCCAAAGAGGGAAGCAGGAGGCCTCAGTAGATTACGACAGCTTTTCGTTTTTCTTTTTTCTTTCTTTTTTCTTTCTTTTTTCTTTCTTTTTTCTTTCTTTTTTCTTTCTTTTTTCTTTCTTTTTTCTTTCTTTTTTCTTTCTTTTTTCTTAGTTTCTTTTCTTTTTGTTTTGCTTATTTGTTTTTGTTTTAGGGTAGGATTTTTTTGGGGTTTGTTTGGTTTTTTTTTTGGAAGAGAGATACTAGAGGCTCTATGAAGATTGGTGTTGTCTACATTTAAAAAAGGATGCATTTGCTTCTTTATGCTTTTAGTGGAGAATTTCCAAATCCATTGCTTATGTTTATCTCAAGTAAACACACCAATACCTGTTAGGTATTCTTGTGTTAGGTTTTTAATTAATGTAAAAATAATTGAGATTCTGCAAGGCTGTTTCTAGAGGAGAAGGTTCACTTGTCACAGTTGAGATTATTAGCAAGTTCTTGTGGGAGGGAAGTATTTGGGATTACTTGTGATGTGGATGAGAAGTACCAACTGAAGCACTCGGAAGACTGCTGTGTGCTGCAGTCATTGGCACTAGGAGTTGACAATCATATTTTGCTGTGTACTGAAGCTTACAGGCCTTAATGTCTGTACAGCTTTGCTGTAAATTACTGCCAGGGCAACAAGAACTCGTGGATGCATTTCCCAGATTTTCATGTGTTAAGCCTGGACAATGTCAAATTGATGATAAAGTGAGGCAACACGTGGAAGTTGTCTGTTGGTGTCACAGATCACTGTAGTGTCACTTGGTTCAGCACCTTCAGTGTGTGAATCTCACATGCAGCATTGGCTAAAATAGTCTGTTCTTGCCTTTTTTTTTGCTTCCCCTTTTTCTTCCACTGATTGATTCTCAGCAGGAGGGAGGTAGGCATTACTGGACGTTTTCATCTCCCTACCTTCCTCTCAGTGTTATGCACCTAAGTCATCCAGTGGGGAGCCATTTGTAACATCCTGTTTCTGATGCTCCCTGCTGATTTGCCGGAACAAGCTGTTGTGGTTTAACCCCCACTGGCAGCTAAGGACAACTCAGCCACTTGCTCACTTCCCCACACCCTGGTAGAGAAAGTAAAACTCGTGGGTTGAGATAACCATATAAAATTGAAATTAAGTAAAGTGTATGATAACAGTAATAAAACAGAAAGAAAACACAAGAAAAACAAATAATGCCCGATAGAATTGCTTACCACCTGCAGGCCAGTACCTAGCCCATCCAAAAACAGCAGTTGGCCCTCCTGCTGGATAACTCCCCCAGTTTATATATTGGGCATGATGTTCTCTGGTATGAAATATCCCTTTGCCCCGTTTGGGTCAGCTGTCCTGGCCAACACCCTCCCAGCTTCTTGTGTACCTCCTTGCTGGCAGCACTTGGGAAGCTGAGAAGAACTTGACTTGGGTAAGCACTGCTCAGCAACAACTATAGCATAAACTTACTATCAACATCATTCTGTCACTGAATCCAAAACTTAGCACTCTACCACCTACTAAGAAAAAAATTGTGTCCTAGCTGAAACAAGGACACCAGCCTTTGGACATGGTCTTACAGTTAGTTCTTTAAGCTTGGGATCATAGAAAAACTGGCATTTGAGGAGAAGAAAAGTGACTCATTAAACTAAAAATGCCTCATAAGAGGTTGCAGGAAAAGTGCTGACATTTGTTGTTAACTACAGGATGAGAGTATTGTCGATGCGTAGACAAAACCTAAACCATTTTTAAGTAGGTAATTTGCATTCTGCCAATTGCTTGCCCTGTAGTTAAATGGAGTGCAGTCAGTGAAGAACAAAGAGCTGATCCTTTTATTTTAGTTAAAGCCTGTGGATTAAATAAAAGATCAGCCTTCCCTCACAGTTGGCATTCCAGAAGGGGAATCTTGCCTTAGGTGGCTACCTTTTTGGTAACTCCAACGCCCAGTGGACACCCTCACCTCTTTGACAGCTCCATCTGCTCTACAAGTCCTGTCAAACTAATCATGCTTTTATATTGAAAAGCACATGGGACTGTCAGCTAGTTGTTGGTATTTTTCCCTTGCTCAGGTTCTTTGTTAAGATTCCTTACCAGGGCTTCAAAACTATGTTCAAAATTGATAGTATTGTCCTGTAGTGAAACTGTGACAATTGCTGGTAAGCAATTAATTCATGTCTTGCTAAAGCAGTGCACAACAATAGAGATGTTCCCCTTCAGATCCAGGTAGTGATGTAAATCGATAGTACTCAGTTGCTTTGCAACTGCAAGGTTTGTACGCTTTTTGTTTTGGAAAATTGTAGGGGAGCAGATCAGTAACACAGTGCATGCACAAAGGAAACATTCCAATCTGGTGATTAATTCTAAAAGCCCAGTGTGTTTTCTGATACAGTTTTTAAGTAGCTTAATGTGTCTCTCATTTTAGAATGGAAAGAGTTTCTTGGTGTTGGATGAACAGAGATTCGCAAAAGAGATTCTTCCCAAATACTTCAAGCACAACAACATGGCAAGCTTCGTCAGACAGTTAAACATGTGTAAGTTCCTGGATTTTTGCATTCTAGCACAGTTCAAAATCCTGTACATAAAAGTTAAGTTATAATTTCTTTTGAGCAGTGGCCTTGTGTTCTCCACAACTAGGATAATGTCATATCCTCAAAATTGGTAATGAGATAGTTGGGACAGCATACTTTGAATTTCTTGATGTGGATTTTGAGATTTTTTTCTTTACTTTTGTTCTTTTAAAGATGGTTTCCGTAAAGTCGTCCATGTTGATTCTGGAATTGTCAAACTGGAGCGGTACGGTCCAGTAGAGTTTCGGCATGCATACTTTAGGCAGGGCCGGGAGGACTTGTTGGAACACATTAAAAGGAAGGTCAGTGAAAATGTGGAAAACCTGTATTATTAAGTATTGATGAACGTTCATGTCAAGTTTAACTGCAGGATTGTGAGTGCAAATAAGTTTAGTTTATGGAAACAAAATGCCCAGCTGTCATTTATATCCTGAGCTTGTTTAAAGATATTTTGGGGGATTTGACAAGGCTTTTTTATCTAACCTACTTTGCTGTCATTATAGTTAGGTTTCACAGGTGGCAAAAAAGCTTGAGTTATGTAATATGACAATTTACAGATGAGTAGTAGAAGTGCAGAGCATGCTTTGGCTTTACCATCAGCAATATAAGAAACTGCTCATTTATGAAGCTTGTTTCAAAACAAAGCTACTGTAAGCATTAAACTTTACACCCAAGAGAATGGGGCAAACCTATAAACACATTTGTTATGCTTCTGAAATGTGCTCTGCTGTTACTGAGTCAGGTGGATATAGATGACAAATGGAAATATGGCAAATTAAACTAAATGTCACGGTTAACCCCAGCCAGCAACTCAGTCCCACACAGCTGCTTGCTCACTTCCCCCATGTTGGGATGTGGGCAAGAACTGGGAGAGTAAAAGTGAAAAGACTCATGAGTTGAGATAAGCAAAGCAAAAGCTACACACACGAGCGAAGCAAAACCAGAGATTGATTTACCACTCCCCATGGGCAGGCAGGTGTTCAGCCATCCCCAGGAAAGCAGGGCCCCATTACATGTAATGGTGACTTGGGAAGACAAATGCCATCATTTTGAACATTCCCGCACTTCGTTCTTTTCCCCCCAGTTTCATATGCTAAGCATAACATCAAATGATATGGAGTGCACCTTTGGTCAGGTGGGGATAACTGTCCCAGATGTGTGTGTGCCCTCCCAATTTCTTGTGCAATCCCAGCCAACTGGCTGATGGAATGAGGTTAGAAGCAGAAAAGCCCTTGACTCCACATGTAAGCACTGCTCAGCAGTAACAAAAACGTCTCTGTATTGCCAGCACTGCAGCACAACTGCGCAAGTCCAAAACACAGCCCTGTATTTGCTACTGTGAAGAAAAATTACCCTACCCCAGCCAAAACCAGCACAGAGTGATGTACTTGTTATCACCTGGTTATTGTGATGCAGTTATGATGAAAGAGAGCACTTGGGAAAATGCCTGAAGAATCTGAGTGTACACAAATATTTGTAACAGCTAAAGCTAATGTGGTGGCATCTGTGTTTCTGGTTTTGAGGTTTATTATTAAATTAAATGCATATTTTGTCAACATTAGTAAGAAAATATACTTGATCACCAAAAGAGAATAATAGTTAAGCATGAGTTAAGGGAAGTATTTTTTCTGGATTCTAATCTTTTAAAGGTTTCTTCTTCGAGACCTGAAGAAAACAAGATACGTCAGGAAGATCTCTCTAAAATAATATACAGTGCTCAAAAGATGCAAATTAAGCAAACAACTATTGAGTCTCAGTTGTCTCTTTTGAAGAGGTAAGTTTCTTCATCAGTAACTGACCCTTAATGCTGAGTAATTGCAATACTAGATACTGGACAAAGACCTAATCCTAGGTGTCTCTTGATTTCTGGTTGCCTAATTTCAATTGCTTTAGGAACATAAATTTCAATAGAAAAATTGCTTTAAAATTTCGTATTCTGGTATTATTAAAAGTAATAGGCAGTGTTGGTGTCTGCAGAACTGTCTACTAGTAGGCAATTGAATAACACCTTTAATAATAGTTCCATATAGATGCTGAGTCTGAATATTTAAATTAGTATAAAGTATGCTGGTTTTTGTCTTCAAGCTTGAAATAGTGTATTTAGTTTGAGGCAGTTTGGTTTGTGCAATTTGCATATAATACTTTCGTAAGACAATTTCTTTGCTCATTGTTTTTTATTTTCCTATTGTTTTTGTCCTCATTCCCCCACTGTTTAAAATTGCGGACGAGTTAATGCCTATGAAAATGTATTTAGGAATCTGATTTGGAAATTCATTAGTTACCTCATTGACAGAGAAACAGAATCGAAGATCCAAATGTAAATAGAGTTTTTAGAATTTCATTATTGCCCGCTTAGAAATTATGATTTATTCTCAACAGTGAGAGAAATGTGTGTCACAAACTACTTTTAACCCTTTAGACTATGTAGATACAGAAAAGATACATGAGCATAAGGTCATGCACTTTAAGTCACATCACCTCCATAGAAACTCTCTTA
Source organism: Drymodes brunneopygia (assembly GCA_013400955.1). Lineage (NCBI taxonomy): Eukaryota > Metazoa > Chordata > Aves > Passeriformes > Petroicidae > Drymodes > Drymodes brunneopygia. Next base: position 458,576 of record VZTZ01049097.1, read on the forward strand.
GAGTTTCTATTTCTTCTTCTTCTAGTAGAAGGTCTCAGGTCACCTTAAGTTACATTGAGAAAGTGACAGTGTATTTCTGTGGCAGAGGTCACCAATTAGTTCAGGTTTTTAAGAAGTAAATTCTCTCATTTCTAGACTTCAGTTATAGTGACTTGAGTGGTAGAGTATTCAGAGGCAAGTTTCTTTTGCCTAGCCATAGTCTTCATTAGAATCTGACCAGTCTAGAGTAAAAATCGTATTTGCCCTTTTGAAATCCTAGACTAATATGCATTGAAGGGAACCTCAGAAGGCCAACAGGTCCAAACCACTGCCCAGAGCAGGGCTGTCTTTGAAACAACAGCCAGTTGCTCATGACCTGACAGTTTGTAGAGATGAGAACATAGTGATTGGTCTTTGACATCCATGTTGTCATCCCATCAGTTTAAAATGATTGAGGTAGAAACTGGGGCTAAACCAGAAGACCTGGTCCTACAAAACATGCTGATAAAGATGGTGAAAAAGTTGAGAAAAGTTCAGAATCCCTGACTTCTGCTGCTAATTTTGTGATGAAACTGTACTCTTAAATTGTATGTTGGACATAGGAGCAGTTTGAGGATTGAGTAGTACCCTGCATCACACTGCATATGAACAGCTGTTTCTGAAAACTTAGTTTAAGGTTTCCTAAAAACCCAAATACCAGTGGAGTTTGTTTCTTTGTGTTGAAAATTAAACTGCAAAAGACAGGGGGGTGGTATGTTTGCCCATATTCATTGAAGCTTTTGATACCCATTATCTCCCTCTTAATATGGCATACACTGTTGGAAACAACAAGGCCTGTGCTTACAATAGGGCAGTTTTTACATTGTCTCAGTAACTGGAGTCCTGTGAGTACTAGAAGAACCAAGGTTTCTAAAATGGCAGAGTTTCATGAAAACTGCCACGTCTGACATGCTCCTGTTATTTTTTATCATCTAACATGTCCCTTTACTGGAGCTAATAGAGGGAACTGTTAAATGCTGATAGTTAATTTTTAAATGCTGAATGTATGGGTAATGATTATTGCCAAATTTGGGAATTTTATTTTTTTTCCTTTAAAGCAGATGGAAATTCTCTGCAGGCCATTTGTTGTGTTTGGGTCTCCGTTTCATAGTTACTTTCCAAGGCTGTTTGCTTCCTGTGTGACACTCCCACACGAATCCCCGGTCTAAAAACACATTTCAGAGAGTTTTAATGAAGCCAACTGATCTTTAACAAAACTTAATAACTTAGTTTTAGTTTGACCTTTAAATCATCATTTTTAAACAGAGAGAATGAATCCCTTTGGAGGGAAGTGTCAGAACTGAGAGCAAAACACTTGCAACAGCAGCAAGTTATTCGAAAGGTAAGGCTTCATTCCAGTGTCATGTGTGTTTAAGTGAGTGCTTCTAAAGTAGGAATGCTGTGCCATGTTACCTTGCTTTGCCCTCCCCCAGCTTTTTGTAATGTCAAATCTCTCTTTAATAGAAAAAACAGCAGGGTGGTATATGGTGAACAAATCCTAGTTGTCGCCCTGGTTTTACAGGGCCCCATAAGTTGTAACACTGTAGCTGTAGTTTCCCATGCTTGTTCTGTAAACATGGTCCTTGTTTTCCTTAACCAGCCGGGATTGTTTTGCACTTGTGAAATTGTTTTTCATTCCTTTCCCTGGGGTGGAGAAAGATGATTGACCATGTCTTTGTCCTGTAAACCTTCAGGGGTGTTAACCCCTTTCACCAATCTTTGACTGTCTTTAGAACCCTATAAAAATAGGTAAATAAAGAAGGGCAGAGCTTTTGGTCGGTCCTGCCTGGTAAAACCACTGCTGCTCTGTGTCCCGCGTGTTTCTTCTGTTGCTAACTAACCAACACTAGTGATACAAACATTCAGGGTATTTTATTGCATAAGCAGAAAATAAGGCTAAAGTCTTGTAAACATTTTCAAGGAAAGATGCTCAAGAACGTCCTACATCAGTCATTAAGTTACCCTTAATATGGTCCATCCTTTTTTTATTACTTTGGGGATCAGATTCTCTGTGTCAAATGATCTTAGGAAAAACTTTCTCACTGCAAAAATTACAGGATCCTGTATTGGAAGTTCACTGCTGCCCCACATAACTGACCCACTGACTGTATATGCCTAAAGTTACCAGAAGAATAGACTATTTAACGGTTAGATTTGTGATCTACTGAAACTGTTAAAAATGCATAGAGTTTATAGATCTATTTTTTTAACATATCAGAAAAAGCATCACTGCAAGTAGCCTTGTAGAAGAGACTTACTGAATTTTTTTCCCAGTTTGTCCAAGCCAGATACATACATTAAAGCCTTAAATTTAAAACATAAGGGAAGGAAGGCTAACATTTCAAAAGGAAAGGCAACTGATGAATACTGTTAAATGTATATGTAATTTTTTTCTCTGTCAAAAGTGCCTTTCACCAGAACCAGTATTTACAGATACAGGTTATGTATATGATCCACATCCCTATATGCCTTATGTCATTGCTAATTAGAATTCTTTAATCTTTGGAGTTGCTGGATGTCTTTCTGTGTATTGTATGATGTCGTGTAAAACTCTGCTCTTATCACCTGCTATATGAAAAATCTTTTTTAACAATTTAGTAACTATTCAGATACTATCAGCAGTGGTTTTTACCTTGATTTTTAGTTTTTCTGAACAGCTCTATATAAAAATTACTATACAAAGGAAGTGTTGTGCTGTTTATGTATAGATTTATTATTGGCATCTTTTGCTATAAGATACCTTGGTACTCAGGAGAAACAATTGCAAAGTAGAGCAACCAACAATAGTGTTCTCTCCCTTACAGATTGTACAATTCATTGTCACCTTGGTGCAGAATAACCAACTTGTGAGTGTAAAACGCAAGAGGTAAATACGATCTTGAAAACTTTCTGTCCACTTAATAAACTGACAGGCCTTGATGACTAATTACCAAAGAGGTGGTTTTGAGATGGCTTTCTTCCTTTACTCTTTCTGATGTAGGCCTCTACTTCTGAACACTAATGGACCTACAAAGTCAAATGTATTTCAGAAAATTGTGAAAGAACCAGCTGATAGTAGCCACCATGTAAGTTTTCTATTATGGGTACTCTCTGTTATGATAAAGGAGTGTGCGTGAGCAGATGGATCAAGTTCATTGTCGTACGGAGACTAAAATGTAGCTGCGTACCGAGATCTGTCAGCTTGTAGAAGTGATAGGCCATGTTGTTTCCTTCAGAAGCTAAATGTGTTGATAATCACTATTCACTTTCCATATTCACTTTTACATATGCATGTATAAACCAGTTACATGTGTATTAAATACAGCTTGACATGATCCTGCTGAAAGCAGTTTGCTTTTAAGAATGGGGCTGTTAGAACATACAATGTTGCATTGTTATCTCTGGGAATGTGGCATCCCTGGCCACAAATGTACAGTGTGTTGCTTTGCAAGGCAGCATCCAACCCAGCAAAATCATGTCATGTTCCTGTTACATTTGAATGAGTCACACCATGGAAAGTTGTTTTCTGCTGTCCAAATAATGATTGTCAAGGAAATTGACTTGTAGAAACAAGTGCTGTAGTATGGGACTAGAATTAGTAGCTTTATAACAAAGTACTGTTTAACCAGAAGTCACTGCTCTAATATTTTTAGTTCTGTTTTCTGACAGTGCTGGCATATTTTTATTTCTATGCCTGTAGTATTTGCCAAATTCTTTTTCTTGCAGCTGTTAATCTCCATCTTATTTACTTGTATGGCTTTTTCTGTTAAACTTAGATCTGTACACAGTTTGTAATCTCCAAGGTGTAGGAAAGCTCTGTGACTTCAGTAGATATGAAGCATTGTAAGATACAATGATAACTGTCAAAATAGTGAAGCTTGTCGTCCCTCTGTGCCCTGACTTTTTAAAAATAATTCTCAGGTACCTCTCAACAGAAATGAGGGCTTAAAACAAAGGGAACAGATTTCAGATGACATTGTTATTTATGATGTCACTGAAGATGTGGGTGAGGAAGAACATCCCATGGCTGATGAAGAAAATCTTCCTGTTACACCAGAAACAAGTGAAGATACCACTTCAGATTCTTCCAAGTAAGAAGTCTCAAAAAGTGTGTGATGATAAATGTCTTTCAGTGTTGTATAGTAGACACTAATTCAGATGTCTTAGATAATTGTTTTTTAGTGAAGTAGCACTCCTACAGATATAGACACTTCATCTGTGAATTCACACCGGCTTTTGATTTATTGACCTCTGGATTTGTTCTAAAACAGTTAATTGGCTGTCGGAATATTACTATCAGGAGGATAGAGAGAAACTGGTGAAAGCAATCTGTATTATTGCATGATAGTTAAATATACCGACGCCAGAGGAAGAGAAGTCTTGTTACTTTTTCATGTGTGTACAGACAGGAATGACTTCCCTTGTTCTTGCAGGTTTTTGTGGAGAATAATTTACATGTGGTGTTTGTCAGGTTTTGGTGTGGTCTTTTCATTAAGCCAGTTAATTTCAGGGTTCTGGGTTTTTTACAGTCCCAGTTGTTTTTAGTGATTATGTTCCTTCCTGTCTGTACTCCAGTACTACAGAAGTTGTTCATCTTTCAGCTACAAGCAAGTTGAAACTTGGTCCAGGGATTTAGATGCAGCTCTCTTCTTGAGTTGCATTAGACTGATAGGGCCTGTATTACACCTCAAGGAAAAAACTTAATATTTGTAGCTTATACTCGAATTGGTACCAATGTTCTTGCTCACTGATGCCTGGGAATGCATTCTCTGATAGAAAAGCTTCATGAGAAAAAGCCTGTGACAGAGAGGCAACATAACTTAAGGGTTAAGAACCAGAATAGGGATGAAAGCAAATCAGTTGAGGCTCCTCTTGGTTTTCAGGTTTCCTTTCTGGTATGCATAAGGTTAACTACAAACCTGTAGACTGGGATCCTTTGTTATGGGTGCTCCAGAGTTGATGCTTTTCAACAGGAAATACACAGAATATACACTGTCTGTCTGGTTTGATGACCTTGTATGCTTTGGTTCACTTTGTACATACTTCACATCTATATGCAAGCTTATAGTTGTTCTAATGACAAAAATGTCAGTGTTCCTATAGCTCTTTAGCACTTGGTTATTGTGGTCTAGCACAACAGCATCAACTAACTGAGCTGCATTCATTGTATTGATCATTACAGAACCGTGTCAATGGAAAATAGATATTTAGAGTATCTTGCTTTGTTTAGCGTTAAAAAGCAGTAGAAAAGTTCATTTCCTGGTAGTAGCTTGAATAGTAGTTTGATTAAAGTGAGAAGTAACTAAACCTGTGGAATAATACCAATGTAAATGTGTATGAAATACTGTAATTTATTTATCTCACATTACAGCTGTAGCTGTAGCTACCATTCTCCTGATATTGTAATTGTGGAAGATGATAACGAAGATGAATATGCTCCTGTAATTCAAGGGGATAAAAGCACTGAACCAGTTGCTGTCCCAGGTAATGATCCAGTCAGCCCTGTCAGTGACAGCACAAGCCCACTCATGTCCGGTGCTGTACAGCTGAATAACCAGTCAACTTTAACTGCAGAAGATCCAGTCTCTGTGATGGATTCCATACTCAATGAAAATGGAGTAATTTCACAGAATATAAATCTCCTTGGAAAGTGAGTAGTTTGGTCTTTTGTTTTTTAAGTATTAGAACTGATTATTTGACTGAAGTAAAAAGAACTGAATAGCAGTTTCTACTGAGAACTTTATACTTACAGGTCACTGTTATTCCAGCCAGTTTCTGAAGATCCTTCTATTTTAAGTGTTTTAAGGTGCGACCTCTGATCTTCATTGTTAACTGAGTTGAGATGTGTAATCTGGCAATGCAATGATGTGGAGATTATTTAAACTGTCAGGATTTATTTTTGTCACTCCAGCAGGTGGATTAGACCCATTAGGGCTATGTGGATGCAAGAATTGCATCTCTGCTACTGTCATGTCAGTGTTACGTTGATGTGATTCCTGTGATACCTATTTCAGAGTACCTGTCTGCTGTACTTGGCTCCTCCTCTAAAGAGGCTAAAAATCTTCATTTTTTTCCAGAGGTCATATCTTCTGAAAGAGTTAGTTCATTCTAGTTCTGGTGAAGATTTTTAGATGCATGTAGTACATCTGTGTAAAGCTTATTAGGATTTCTCTTACTTTATTAAGGGATACAGCAATAAAATACTGTTTGCCTTCTAGAGTTGAACTTCTGGATTATCTGGACAGTATTGACTGCAGTTTAGAGGACTTCCAGGCTATGTTATCGGGACGACAGTTCAGCATAGATCCAGATCTTCTGGTTGATGTAATTTTGACTTAATTTTAAGTATTTTCATAATAGGATACAGAAAACATTTGTGTGTGTTGCTGCTGTTTAGAATGGATTTAAATCACAAATGATTTTTTTTTCCTTCCTTTTACAAAGCAAAATTATAAACATTTAGAAGTTTCTGGAGCACTGGTATAAGCCTTAACACTACACCACTGCCCAAGTGAATGCTTAAGTTTCTTATTGAACAATGGCTTTCTTAATGAAATAATGTTTATATTTGTTGTGATGTGAACTTAGATGTCAAGTAGGTTAATACTCTTGCTTTGAAATAACCCAGCACATCATCAGTGGTCTTCTCAATGAACTGGGGTTAAAAAGAACCTCCCTCCCTGTAGCAAGGCCGTGCTGCTGGCTGGTGGCAGGGTGTTGTCTGCTGCGACTCACATATCCCCTCTCTGAGGTGCTGCTCCCTATCCATTTGTCCTTCACCCTAACCTGAGCTAGTGCATGAGGTTACTGGGTCCTGGTGACATGTGGCTGTTGAACCTGGTGGAGTGCCTTTGGCCTCTCTCCCACTTCTCTTAGATCCCTCTTAAGAGCAGCTCTGCTCTCCACTTACTGATGACTCCTTCCAACTTGGTGTCACCTGCAACTTAAGTTCGTCCATATTGTAGACAGAATTATCTGTGCAGCAGTGTCAGAAGAAATTGTTTCAAGACTGCAGCGAACCATGTTAGATGCAATACAGTTGTTTCTTTTGTGATCAGGGTTCATGGAATTCCAAACCGTTGTGCTCCAAAGCTAGATTTTCTTTGTAGAAGTAGTACTTCCCTGTAAATAGACTCCAGTCCTCATAGAGGGTGGAATAAATACAGGGGTTATTTTCACACATGCAGAAGCAATGGTCTTGTGTTCCTAATAGTAACACTGAGATACCTAAAACTTGATGTCTTTTGTCTTATTCAGCTTTTTACAACCTCTGTGCAGATGAATCCCACAGATCATGATCATGTCACTAATACCAAGGTAAGTCTTAAACCCATTGCTCAACATATGCAGTAGTGAGAGATGCAAAATTCACTCATCTTTTGCTGTTTTCTTTACTGGAATCATGGCACTTCATGCTCTGGCTTTTAAGACTTGCATGAGAATAGGAAGACTGTAGCTGAGTTCATCCTGTTGGCCTTTAAACAGCAATGGAAAAAGCACACTAATTAATTAGTAATACTCTTTAAAACTTGTACTACTTTGTGGCCAATACCTGTACATTGTACCAGTCTTTTGACTTTAAAAAAATCTCCCGAGATTTTTTTACTTGCAAACATTGTATACATTTTTATCAGAATAGTTTCATCTGTATTGTCTGGTGGGAAAAGAAACACAGTAATAAGCAGTGGAGCACAGATGTAGCACTTTGAATTTTTCCTGTTCATTTAAAGCGTTAGTTTTGGTACTTGCTTTGTAGGTTGCATTTCCATTTAATCTTTTCTCAGCCAAGGTGTGTTAGTGTGGGCAATACTGATAATGCCACTGCATTGTTCTAGCTGGTCAGCTGTGTTCCAATGGCATTGGAATGGGCTTTAAACGTGTGATTTAAGAGTTTGCTTTTGTTCCCAGACGGAGACAAAGGGAAAAGAAGCTAACAAGAATAATGCTGGTCCAGCAGCTTCGCAGGAAACACAAGGTACTAAGCCCAGATCAGGTTAGTTGTAGTGATCTATTGAAGTACTTCAACAGTTGAACATTACTCTAAAAGCCATCTAAGTCATTTGCTCCTTTTCTGCTTTTATGTTATACTGATAAGTAACTAAAACACAATACTTAGTATATTTGCTTTTTAGGTAATTGTCTCTGCACTAGATGCACAGAAACTGATGTTTTGCGGGTGAATCTGCACAAATAGTGTTATGCTTGGACATAACCATTCTTTAAAAACACATTTAAACGCCTACCGTGTTTTTTATTAATTCCTTAAATAAGTACTGTGAGTTGGATTTTGTTTTTTCCTTCTGCATGTAGAAAGGCACATGAATTGATGTTCTGGGCATTTTTCCTCCATAGATAAACAGCTGATACACTACACTGCGTTTCCACTCTTTGCATTCCTCGATGGGAGCCCAGGCTCTGCTGTAGAGATTGGGAGCTTCACAGCTGAGACTCCTTCCACTGTTGACAAATCCCTGGAAGGGGACGAGCTCCTGGAGAGCAGCCTGGATCCCCAGCCCACCCAGAGCAAACTGGTGCGTCTGGAACCGCTGACGGAGGCAGAGGCAAGCGAAGCCACGCTGTTCTACCTGTGTGAACTTGCCCCAGCACCCATGGACACAGACATGTCCTTCTTGGATAACTGATGTGAGGGAGGCTCTGTACATAGTCATGAAGATGAACTATTTATTTAGAATATTGTTTGGTATGAGAGTTTTTGTAAATCACTGTTTTATGTAACCAGGTATGTGGAATCTGAAGTACCTTTCCTATCTTATACAAGCAGTTGTTTAGCTATGGAGTTAGACAAGCACCAGGCACAGCTGGCTCTGCTGAGCCAGCCTGCTGCTGCACTGCTGTGAACACTTGGTGTTGCACACATTGCTCGTGCCGCAGGTAACCAACACTTGTCAGTAGTGAGCTTTGGTTTATGGTTTCTTACACTTCTTATCGTACATATGATGACATAAACTAGTAGCATATGGTTAGGGAGCACTGACTTTCTGTATTTCAGGGTTTTTATTTTTTACATTTTGTTTAACACACGAGGCTTTTTTGGGGTGGGGGGACCAGGACCTGATGTAGGCTTTTTTTTTCCCTGCTTCAACTGGGAACAAAGTGCCTGTACCTTGTTAAATCTTGGTTCTGCCTTACTTTCACTTCAGTGGAAGTGCTCAAACATAGCACAAACTGGGGAAAAGTTCTTGACAGCTGCCAGGCCCCATGACTGCATGAGTACTTTTAACTTGGACCATCTATGCTGACAAAATAAATGTTACTTAAGTGTGATACTTGTCAAGAGTTCGTCTCTTACTCCCTGTGCTTGGTGATTATGGATTTAACAGCCTCTTGTTTTCCTATCGTAGTAGCTGTGCAAGGTCTGCTGTGCACAAGTCCTGCAAAATAGTTTCATTATCTCCAGCCTGAAGGGTTTACTGATAAGCCTCCAAAACAAGTGTCTAATGCAGCAGTTTTCCAGTAGTAGCACACAAAAGGGTATTCTCTCTGATTTCTTACTGAGAACTGTGGCAGAGCCCCATTGCTTCCCTTCCAGCGGAGGAGCCCTACCCCCCACCCCGCTCCCTCTTAAGCTCTGTGTCCACTACTGCACTCATGAAAGCCTCAGGTGCTGCAGTGAGTTTCTGTAGTTCTCAGGTGCAGAGGGGTTCCTGCACCACCAGCTGAAGGGGCAGCAGACACACTTTAAACCAAATCGCCTCAACTTGAGATTCTGATTTTAATATAAACAGTCAAATTGTAACTGAATGTAGTTTGAGAACCTCCAGAGCACAAAGACTTAGCAAAGTGAGAAACTGGGTTTCAGTAAATTCATACATGCAACACAAAAAACACGTTGCCCAACTCTGGCAGTGGATCCAAAATTTCTTTTTCCAAAGGAGTAATCTGGCCACTTGTACAAGGAGCTGAATCCATACACAAAGCAGTCTGCTCATCTTCTGAATTCAAGTTATTCTTTGTTACAGGGCTCAGAAACGGCTGTAGTGGAACTGGTGTTCAGATGTTTTACCCAAATTTAAACAGGTGCAATCCAGTACAGTGGCAGCAGGAATGTAGTTATAGGTGCAAGGCATGTTTGTGCTTGCAGGGACATAGCTGCCAGGAGCACAGAACTGTCAGAGAACTTCACCCAGGGAGTTACACGTGACCTCCTCAAAGAGCCGGGGACTCGCTGCCTCACAGGTGTGCTTGGCAGTACTGTCCCTTCTCAGAACCTGATATGGCTACAAAGCGTCCCCAGAAGAAGGGATAAGAGAAAGTAACACAAACCCTTGCAGTAGCCACATCTGGCAGCAGCATGAGACATCAAAACTCATAGGACATCTTCATCCAAATTTATTTATTAATAAGGTAACATATTCCAAATTATTACAAGCCTTTACTAATCTTTCCATTACTGTCTCAAGTTTGACTTGACATGTCAGACTTTTGCAGTAAATGTCAGTGTTCAGGTGCAGAATTAAAATAAAAGCTCAGAGAATAGCAACAGGAAGTCACAGTTACAAACACCACGGAAAGAGATGAGCATGACATCTGCTGCAGGCTCCAGGGTCACTCCCAGTCAGGCTGCTCTAGGCTCAAGTTGTAGCAACAGAGAAATTACACAGCTTATGTACTTCAATTACAAAGCAGCAACCACAAAAGCATTGTAAGATTTTGAAACTGCACAGGAACTATGCCTAGATTTAGACTTTCTAGGCTCAAGTCCATCTCTGGCAATGGACAACAAGAAAAATACCTAATACAGTAAAAGATTTCAAGATTCAGAGCCCCAGATATTTTAAGAAACCCTTCAGTTGAAGCCTCAGTAAATGCAAACCTCCTCCTTTAGTTACTGTAATTTCAGTGCTCCTTTTTCTCCATTTTTTTTTAATTACAATACTCAAACAATTCCTCCAAAGGGCTTACACAGCTTTCACCACTTGGCTCCTTGCAAACTCCATGATTGTAGCTTAGCCAAGAAGAAAGTGGCACACAAAACAGCAATAAATTACAGCACAGCTATGCCATTTAAACTACTTTAAAAAACAATAATAGTATGTAGATGCACATTGTAAACAGGTGCCTTAAAAACATGCTTCTGAGCATTCGATACCAGGATATTTCTCCCCAGGGTGCCTGTCCTCCTGTGTGCAATGGGACACACTGGACTGGCTCCTCTGCAGCCCCAGGTGCAAGTTTCCCCCATTTCATGTCTGTGCGGAAGGTACTGCTGCCCTCAACAGGTCAGGCTGTTAGAGCCAAAGTACTGCACGATGTCCAATGAGCTCCAACGTGCTCCACTTTGAGTCTAACTACGCCTACTCAAGGCTTACTTTGGAATCAAGGCAACAGGGATCATCAAAGGCAGCCCCTCCTTTACTCACAAAGCCTGACCTAGCACTGTTCAGTTACCCTAGTGAACACTTGCACTTTTTTTCCTACAACCGTTTAATGCAATTGAGGGGAAAAAAACATACTTACAGAAGTTCTTGATCTTACATCTCGTGCTCCCAAAGCACTTAAGCCAGGAGTAATCCAATGAAAACCATCATTACAGCAATTATCATTGAGCTCAGCTAGAAAAGGTCATTTAATGAAATGACAAGACATGATTCAAGGTAATCATGCAGGATAAAGCAGGGAATACTACCTGGACAGCACACACACATGTATTTACACCCACACTATTACCCGGAATACTGTTGGTTTCAGGGACACGGCACTAGCACAGCCTCCCTCGAGAGCAGCACAGCTCAGTCAAAGTCGCGGTTGGTCAGAACCAGCGGGGCCACCAGAGTCCACACGTACAGCACGATGCCAATCCAGCTGGAGGAGATCTTCACCCACACAGACGGCCACTTGCTGGTCATTGTCTCGTAAGAAGAATCCGGACTGGGAACGAAGAAAAAGGATCATTTGCAATTTTTTTTTTCAATACAACATCCTTGTGTTCTAAGCCACCCTTCAACACTGTTTTCACAGGAGATCATTTTCAATTCACACCTCAAAGGACCCTTCTTCCAGGCAGTTAACACCAGTCTGTACAAGAACATCACTTCTAAGTTGGTGTCACAGGAGGTGGAAAAACAGCAGCACAAAATATATTTAGTACGAAAGCTGCCAAGAAGCAGAAATAATTACAAGGACTCTAACTAAATCTGCAGAAATGCAGTAAATGGACAGCACTTAAGAGATACACGGAATGTATTTTGCCTTGCCAAAGGACACCACTTAGAGAAATTAATCATCTTGATGTCATATTGACCCAAGAAGGGCCACATATCAAATCCACAGCAGGACTATCTAGTAAGAGTTATTTCTGAAGGAAGTACCTTTTAGTGTTGCTTTTTCAATACAAATTGTTCTTTGTCAAATAACTGGAGACCTTGATTTGAATTTTTTAATTTTGTAGAACATCTGATCAAGCTGTTAACAACATTTCACACACTGGAGGACTATTTTATCATGATTTTTTTCAAGGAGACAACACAATTTCCTTCCACCAAGCCCTGTCACAGAATGGCTGTAATTGGAAGAGACCTCTGAAGGCTCTCTAGTCCAAACTCCACTGTTCCAGCAGGGGACACCTAAATCCAGCTGCCCCAAATGGCCTTTGAGTACCTCCAAGAATGGAAGCTTCACAACTTCCCTTGGAAACCTGTGCCAGTGCTCAGTGACCCTTGCAATGGAAAAGTGTTTCCTGATGTTCAGAGGGAACTGCCTGTGTTTCAGTTTGTGCCCTTTCCCCCTGGCCCTCTCACTGGGCACCACTGAGAAGTCCTGACTCCATCCTCTTTGCACCCCTGCTTCGGGTGTTTATATACATTGGTGAGGCACTCCTTGGGCCTCATCTTCTCCAAGCTGAACAGGCCCAGCTCTCTGAGCTTCTCCTTGTATCACATATGCTCCAGTACCTTCATCATCTTTGTGGCTCTTTGCTGGACTCTCTCCAGTATGTCCACATCTCTCTCATACTGGAAAGCCCTAGAACTGAAGGAGTCACCAGTGCTGAGGAGATGGGAAGGAACACCTCTCCCTTGACCTGTTGACATAACATGTCCGTTTTCTAGCTCTCTGTACCAGACAAGGGCCTAGGGTTCACTACTTTCTAACTGTTACAGAATTTAAGACTTTATCCTGTTCACTTCAGCAGAATGTATTTTAGCAGTCCAGTGAACAACAAGAATCATTCTAGAAAATATGACAGGCGTTTGTGAACAAGGTTGGCTACAGTTAACAAATACAGCTCTCTAAATGCAACTCAAACAGTAACTTCCTTTGAGAAGGCCCATTCAAGACCTATATTCCGAAACACAACTTGTAAGAGGAGCAAGAGATGGCATCTTGTGTGCTCATTATCAGCACAACATCTAATGAAATGTAAGTACCTGTACCAGTTGGTGAGTGTCATCATGATATACAGTGATGCCAGGAAAAGCATGAAGTGGAAGAAGGAGTAACTGTAAGTAACTCCATCCCTCTCATTATCTATAGCTCGGTGAACGTCATCTCCATCATCAAGGGAGCCATCACTCCTGGGCATTCCATCCTCTATCAGTGTTGATTCATCACTGGTCAGCATCAGCTTGTTAACTTGGCTGTTGTTGGATGTCCGGATGCTGGATTTGACAGAAAAGGACACGGTACAGTTACCCACATAAATACAATTTACTATCCAACAACAGGAAGTAATACAAATCAATGAATTTTTTAAGGAATCTTACCTTGAATAGAGCACACACAGCAAAAACAGAACCAGTCCTACAATTCCTTGTGCATCCCACCACTGCACTACCTGACCTTGGGTTGGAGTGGTGGTGCTGTTATAACCAATGATACTCAGCAGACTGGGGTTACAGCGCCTGTCTGTGAGAGAAATTGAATTAGAACTTACATAAAACAAGAACAGGACAAATATTTAATAGCACATTTCCATGCTGAATGCACAGAAATAGTAAGGAACTTCGTGACTGTGACAGTCTTGAAGTAAAATTTGAAACTAATTTTAGCCTACTGATTCTCTCTAGAGCACGGAAATGACAGTTTAGGGCATAAAAATCTGTCTCTCTGAGCAGATAAAAGGATTCTGAACTTATGTAAGATATGCATCAACTGCTTTACTATTCCATCTCACATAATTAGATGCAACAAAACAAAAATCTCTGCATATTAAACATCAGAATTTCTACTGCTAGAAAACAAGTCTGACAAACACATCAATAGATGGGGTACACGAGTCATCTCAGAATTGGAAAACAATGCCAGTAAGTCAGTTTTTTATTATGAGTGGTTCCCAACCCACAGCATCCACAGGTAACACTGATGAAACAGCTGAAAGTAGTAGACAATCTTGTTTTCCCATTATCACTGCCTGAATAAGATTATTCATGTATTCCATGACACAGAAGCACAGAAGATTGTCCATAACTATGATTAAAGGGTCAGAGGCGCAATTAAAACCACTAAAATCAATATCTGGTGATTTATTTTAATCACCAGAATTTCTGCACTTACTAATTTTTAGAAATATTCAACTGTTTCCAGACACAATAAATATTGACAACATTTAGTAATACTTGTTATAAATCCTCAGTTTGGAAAAATATAATCAGTAGCATCTTTGTCACCTAAGAAACGCGAAACCTGGTAGAGAGATGAAACTCCTAGACCCCTCAGACCTCTGAGTTGTGGTGATCTGCAAAATCTAAGCTTTAGAATACTGCAGTTCTGCCAGTAAAGGGAAGAAACTCTTACCTACCATATAAGCAGGGGAAAAAGACATTATCTTTGTATCCTGGTTGCAGAGGGGGTGGAGTTCAGAGCTGTGTGGGCATGGCCAGGTTGCTATTTTATACCTCCCACATGGCTGCTGGGAGAGTGGTGTGGGGAGGAAACAGTAAGCACACCCTGGAAGCAGTGTCACTCTGCTTCCCTCTTCACTCAGGAAGCTTGCCTGGACCAGCCACCCAGACCCTGTCCTCCCTCACTGCAGCCCATCCCCTCCTACCCATCAGGAGAACAGGCTCCTGGCAACACATTCAGCTGGAGCATTAACGCAGGCACATTCTATTACCCCGTTCCAATGCTGCCCTGCAGAAGACGTGGAGATACAATCTACTGCTGAACTGGTTACCCAAAAAGCCCCACATTGCTGCTACACTTACCGGGCTCGTTGGTCATAGCTGACCAAGTCAAATACATTGTGTAAATTGTGATCACCGAAGACTGCAGCAAACCAGATCTTGGCTGAGATTCCTACACAAAGGAGTCACAAAACAGGGAAGCCAGGCAATCAGAAGTTGCAGGTACAATTATATTGTGCTAACACAGGAGGCAACAGAATTAAAATTGTACCTGAATCCTTGGCAGAATTGACATTACAGAAGCACCAATGCACAGGAGCATATTAACACTGATGAATGTCTTGTTTTCCGAACAACCTTCTGGATGAGTGTAATAAACATAAAACAAGACAATAGCTACGAGAGACAGCAGATAGTTGACAGCTGTAGCTGAGAGCAGAGCTGTGAAGAAAAAAAACCACAGTTAAACTGGTTAATAACAGAGACTACTAAGATTGAAATAATAATGCATGATTATCAAGTGTGGGATACAATATACAACGAGAATTCTGGACACTGAAACATAAAAGAAGTTCTCAAATAGTCTGTGAAGTATTAAAAAGAAACAATACATGGGAATCCTGAAGCCATGCTTGATTCTCCAGTGCTCTAACAGCAACCAGAAAGAGCAAGGATAAAGGAACACAGTTGTACTACACACACTTTGGCTAACAGCTTAAAAAAGAAACTGAAGAAATACTTCTCCAACAGAAGCTAAAACAAAATTTCATTTCCAAATTACATCTTAGTAAAAACATTATTTAATGAAGTGGCTGCTGAATGAAGACAGGCCATGCTGTCTTTTGAAACACCTAAATTATCACATCTGAAAGTTTATAAAGTATCATTTCTCCAGTGAGATCACTTATACTCTCCTTCACTGTCACTGTCCTGGCTTTTCACTCAGCATATACCTTTGAACAATGACTGACTGGCAACCAGAAAAAATAATTGTTTGAGATTATTCTACTCAACGTGAAGCACTTACATGTTACTTTCTTTTTAATCAGCACTAAAGGTATAACAAAACCTGTGACTGCAAAAAACCCAAAAACCTGCAGTGGCCACTTCTATGATATCATGAGGCACAGAAAGCTCCATCTGAACACGAGGAAGAACTTCTTTACTTTGTGTATGACTGCACCCTGGAACACATTGCCCAGAGAGGTTGTAGAGTCTCCCTCACTGGAGATATTCAAAAGCCATCTGGACACTATCCTGTGCCATGTGCTCTGGGATGACCCTGCTTGAGCAGCGAGAGGCTGGATCAGATGAGCTGCTGTGGTCCCTCTTCCAACCTCACCCATTCTGTGACTGTGTTAAACTCATGCCCTGCTCCTAGGGAATAGATCTTACTACTCAGACACTGCTGCACTTCTCCCTGCTTCCCCTTATTTAACTTGACAACAGAAGAACATCAATGGAGTTGAACTACACATCTGACAAAATGACACTCATGTACAAAGCAGCCCTTTCTGCACTCTGGTAAAACGAACTATCCAGTGAGTAATTTATTTAACACAGTGCACATTAAATGAAATTTAAAACTTGATTGCAGTACTGTCCCTCCTTACCTGCATACCAGCATCTTGAGTTTCCCTCCTCCATTTTTTCAACCCAAGATTCATTCCAGGAATGGGCAAAATCAATAAGCAAGACCAGCTGAATAAGAATAAAACAGAACGCTCCAGCCATACCTACATAAAACCACACTAAAAGAGAAGTAAAACAAAACCAGTTAAGAAACATAGATGATTTACCCCCGCTTTAGTGACCCTACACACAGAGAAGCACTATAGTTACGCAGCTACAATTAAAACTGTACGACATCAGCATGCACTTACTTTTCTTTAAAAACTAAATATGACTGCACCATGATACAGAGGAACACAATATTCCCTCACCAGTTGTAAATGGTCCCTCTGGTATGAAGAAAGCTCCAACACTAATTGCAAGTGCTGTCGCAAATTTAAAGAACCAGAACCTAAGGGAAATAAAAAAAATAAGACAACTGTTAAGTCTGGTCTAATTCACACATAAAATACACATCTTTAAGAGTTGGTTTTATTTTTTTAATTTGCTCTTTCTTAACTTGTTTCTTTGAAAGAAGGATAAAAATTTTATCTGCCCAAGATTTTTGTTCTCTGTCAAAAAATTATGCTTGAACTGTGCTAGACTGACACAGAGTTCAACACATTTGCCAGAGGTATCTTCTTTCTCATGAATTACAAATTAGGCAATTGTGAGCTGCTTTTTTTCTTCCTAAGAACATTTTAAACCAGAGCAGTGAGATTAGTGAATTGTCTGCATATCAGAAAAATGGGTTAAAAAATCCATTTCTGCTTTTAATATCAAAGATGTGATTGGTGCCTACAGTGACATAAAATATTATGCTGGAGCTCCCTACCACTCTTGGTTCACTTCCTACGTGAGAGAGATACACAAAGATCAGGATTCTTCCCACCCAATTTCAGATTCTTTAGGCCTACAGCTGATGAGGATTTGTCTCAAAAACAAGAGTAAATTATTTATCCTGCACAGAAAAGACACAATCAAATTCTAAGTCCCTGTTTCAGTGCAGTGTCATTGGAAATTTTTTTTCCAGTAACAGATATGCATTCACAGACCATGAAAACAGAGCAGATGTTTCCAGAAAGCATACAAGGGAGTATCTTTCACCAAAGATTCACCAAACTCACCCCAAATACAAACTGTATAAATATACCCTACATAGGGAACTTCAAACTGCTATGCCAACAAAACTGTAAGGAGGTGAAGACTACTTTTTCTGATCCCAGTGACAGGCAGCTCCAAAAACAGGCATGGTGCCATCTACATGTACTTCAAAACTGAATATAACAGCACAATGGTATGTACCACACCCCCACAATATCAAACACTTGGCAATTTTTCAAGTTTTCTATCCCTTCCCATTTCTTCCCATACTTTGAACTTACATCTCTCCTGCTGGCTGTTACAATCAAGTGATGGAGACCAGAAGAACTAGTGCCAATTGTGGGGAGAGAACTATGTGAGATGACAGAAGTGTAGAACACAGAACAAAATGGACTAATTACCTGGGATATAGAAAAGTGACTAAACCCAGTCTGAAAGTTGATTTAAGTTACAACATTTATGGTGCAATAGAAACCCCACTAAAACTAGTTTCTGAATCCACTTTCTTTTTAAATCAATATCAATTCTCAGTTAAAGAAATAAGAATGAGTTCAAGTTTGTGTATCTTTAATCTGCAATTCCAGATTTTTTAAATGGATCTTAACACTCTACCCTGTATGACAACTGAAAACAACACTCATCTGAAATAACACCTACACCTGCTGTGCATTCTGGGCAAGCCAGGACCTATCTCATAGATACATTATAATTGTTTTTTTTTCTACTGTTATCATAAACCTGATGCAAGAAATCACTCTGACTGCCGTTAAAAAAGCAGAAAAGGTGAACATTGGCACAAGATCGTATTACTGGGCTTAACTTGCATGCAAGCACGAAAAAGTTAGTACATACATATGCAAAAACCCAGTATTCAGAGTATTTCAAATCAGTGAAAAAAGATTACATCTCAAAGTATTACTGAACATACACAGAATTTCAAAAATCAAAAGCTATAAAGCTTTTCGTAAAGCTCACTGTAACACATATTATTGAAGCAACAGGTTATTACACAAGAGTTCACAGTAATGTTATTAAATATTTTACCAGCTACAGTTAAATAATGTAATTTTTTCCTTTTATCCTAGTGCTGATGTTAGATTGGCTAAGAAGAGGAAACTGCTAAGGGTTGCATAAACAGTACCTAAATTTGTATTGGAGAGAACAATTCCAAATAAGGTTATCAAGATCCCAAACACTTAAGAACAGTTTTAAGTAAAAAACATCCCAAATCATGTAAAATCAGGATGTACCTTTTTCTGAAAAAAAAAAAAAAACCCAACCAACCAAAAACAACAGCAGCAACAAACAATCAAAAACAAACAAACAAAAAACCCCATACAAAACAAAAAACAACAGAGCTCTGATACAGAATGTTGCTGAACCCCTTTCTTCTTGCTTCCAACAAGTATGTTCTCTTGAACAAAGCAGGCTGGAGGGAAAGGCTCCACTGAGTTACTGTCGCTAACATATCTTAACACTGTATTCTCTTTTTCTTTAGACCAAATAAAGAAAGCAATATTCTGCTCAGTCTTAATTTTTCCCTACAGAAAAAACCTGAAGCTTTTTCTCATTTTATGCTGGACATGTTTAATCCTATTATACTGGATATAAAGTAAAATTTTATGGCTTAGCTGCTCATAGCTTCTGTTAAATAGAGTCACCTTGAAAAAGCAGTAGTCTAACCAATCCCTGTGACCACCAAGATTAGGCACCAAAAATGGTTTTAGGCTTTTTAGCATCATGCCCTCTTACAAGTATTTACATCTCCTTGGTTCAAGAAGCTACATTACACATAGGCAGAGCCTGGATGAAAACTACCACTTGTGTCAACACACAAGCTGAACTTCCACTATATTCTTCCATCTGATAATCCTAACTAAAATGAAATACAAAAGAAAATCTACTGAAAGAAAGCTCAGAAACTAGGTATGCAACTCATTTCTTTTTGCAGAGGGGCAACTGATAAGTTGCAGAAAGAGAAAAGGTATGTTTTAGATATCTATATAGATACGTATGTCTAACTGCTATGACGTTTAAAAGAAAACTGTTCATAAAAGAACAGAAGATGTTACAAACTTCAAAGTTAAGAGGAATATAATTCCCAGAGAACAGATGAGGCTCTTAAATATTTCTGTTTCTTGAGAAAATCTCAGTGGAACGAAACTTCATGCCACTATTCATCTCTGAATTTCACTGTCTTTACACAAAAGCAGAATTTCTCATCTTGGGAAACCTCAGGGCAGACTATCCAATGTCATAGTTCAGGCTTGGAAAAGCAACAGCCACATGTGTATTTTCCTCTTACAAAACTTAATTGCTAACTCATCTCAGCACTATTTCTGCATCTTACCCATTGTGCACCGCTGCTCTGGGGTCGTTGCTGCTCTTCACTTTGATCATCAGCAAGGAGAAGAGAAGGAAGAACATGGCCATGCCAAAGCACACGCGGTACACGGCCTTGTAGCCAACCAGGACATCACAGTTCACGTGGCCCTGCACGCCAGGAATACTTGTTCCCAACCCTCCATCACAAAATCCAGGAATCTGTGAGAAAAACAAGACATCAGTGATCTTTAAAAGACCTCCTGTCAGTAAATGTATATTAATAAATTTCCAATACACAAATAATTAATACTGTAACATTATGTAACCATTAACACTGTTAGAAAATATGATACTAAAGGACTGCATCATTAGGTCCAACTAGAATATCAAACACATGCAAGGAAAAAAACCCAGCATAAGCAGGATAAAATAAACTAAACTAAGCTAAACTAAACTAAATCTTTTCATAGAATACTTTGGGTTGGAGGGGACCTTTAAAGCTCACCTAGACTAACCACTCTGCCATGGGCAAGGACATCTTCAACTACATCAAGCTGCTCAAGGCCCCATCCCACCTGACCTTGAATGTTCCCAGGAATGGGACTGGGACCTTATCAACAGGCTCATTAGCAATTTCTGAACTTTTCAAAGAAATGCAGTTTTCTCTTGCTGATCTCAATCAAGAGATAATCAAAGATCTGGGAATTGGTAAATTTGATCTGACAATTACTATTAGGCTTGTGACATGGCTAGGAGGTGGCAGCTTGCTTACATCTCTTATTTAAAACAGACACAGCCTTTCCCAAAAAAGTACCATCACCAACAATTAGGTGTATCCATAACTTCCCTATGAAACAGCTGAGAACATTTTCTCCAGTCACTACCAGGACATGAGCAACATCTTTTAGAAGTCAAATCGTACTCCACAAGGCTGTAATTTTCTTTCCTAGATGACTAACATGGCTCTTTACTGAAGCTCTAATGTGGTAACCATACCAACCTCCAATACACATTTACAGATGAATCATTTGGGGGAAACTAACATGAAAATCATGCCTAACCAAAGTTACTATCTACTGAAAAAAACTAAAGACTGCAAAACGGAACTGAAGTACATGCAACCCAAGTTCAGTGAACCTGTAAGCTCTACTGTAACTCACATTACCACTCTCCAATTTTATATCTCATCTTCATATAGCTAATAAACTGTAAGATCCTACAAATGTTTCCTAATTCCCTGAGTGGAAAACATGCTACTATGATTAGTGAAAAACATATTTGTTATGCACTGCAGACTTTAAAACAGAAATTTAACTAGTACAGCACAATGAAACTAAAAGGCATCTTAGGATGTGTTTTTTTTTTTAATTGCAACTACAATAAAAATCAATTAACTGCCACAAATACAAGCATCTCAATAATACTTAATTTGAAACTACACATATATAATTTTTTTGTTTGATGCAAGATTTTCTTTTCTCTGCTCTGAGTATTTAAAGAAGAGACACAACTTTACAGCAAAATAGTGCTTTTCATCTATAGAGGATCTTCCCACAACTTCTTTATTTGACTTACAAATTAATGGTGACTGTGAAGCACAGCTGGTAGCACAATTACATATTTCCAAATAAAATCTGTGCTTTCAAGATGTCAATTACTATTATCTGTGACATTTGTTATACCAAAAATATTAGCAATAAATAACCTTCTGACCTTCTTCAGCTGCTCTTCCATGCCTGGTATCAGCATCACACAGGCAACGCTCACGCCAAGAAGTAAAAAGAAGGCATAAATCAGCCGAGTTATGGTGGAATTGTTTCCACTGGGGCAGCATCGGCAAAGCAGGCATGGGGCACTTCCACACAAGCATGGAATCTGAAAGAAAGACAGCACATGAATTATTTAAAAAGTTTTGGATTACTAGATTTCAATATTTAATCAGGCTGTGCAGATCATAAGACATTATGATGGAAAATGACTCATCTCGTGCATCCCACCACTGGTGCAGACTCTGCAACACATTACAGAGCCACTGATCAACAGCACTCCCCGATGGGCCGCTCCACAGTGAAATTAGTGCTAGGCCTGAAGTAATCACTTAGCCATTCTGAAGGAATAAAGACTGGATTCAGGTTCATTTGTTCTCTTGAATTTGATTTCATTTCAGCTAAATGACATGCAAGGATTGCTTTTGTTATCAACTGCATCCTCCCTTCCACAGCTGCAGAGATTAAACAAACACATCACAGGAACAAGATACGAGCTTAACTGTCACGTAGGTACACTCTCAGCACCTGGCACAGCTGGGATACAAACCTCCCTGGGGCCATAAATATTTCCAAACCACAAAAAACAGGTAATAGAGCCTAAAGCTTACGTTGGAAATTATTTCACATTAGCAACTACTCACGTATCACATAATTCTGTTAGGCTGCAAAATTAACTTATGCAATGTAAAAGTGACTAACAGCAAGAACAGAGCAAATTCTCAGTACATGTGTTACTGATACCAAATATCAACAGCAAAAGTCGATGGGAATGCTGTACAGTTGTAATACTACAACTGGGGTTTTTTTTGGGAGAAAAAAACAAACAGGACAAAATTTCCCTGTATTTAATTCTCACACAGAAAATTGTGGGAAGAAAAAAAGGGAACTATTTCACCAGGAAAGGGTTGGGAAGCAGGGAACAATTCCCTGCCAATTACTGAGTGACAATTTGGGAAGTAAAAGAAAGGCAAGGTCCCACAAGTAAACATCAGCAAAAGGAGGAAAGGTACAATCAAAATGTGTGATCACTGCCCTTCTCTGAGCTACAACAGAACATGATACCTCTGACAAAGAAAGATACAGAACAGGGTTAAAATCCAGCTCCTCCCCCAGCACACATCCAGGGACAACTCCACCATGGGACAAAAGCCACAGGTGTTCATCACTGCATGACAGGCACTCAGTCACATAAGGACAGGAGTAGTTACAAGGCCACAAGACCAGGACATGTCAATCACCCAGTATGACTGGCATGTGTCAGGAAGGGTTCTCAGAAGTTTAGTCATATGACAAACAAAAATGCCAGCAGCCTGGTGCTACTGGAAAAGCCCCAGGGGTTGCTGGGAAAAGCAGACAGATTGCCACAACACTCCTGGCAGCCTCCTGAGAAGCCCTCGGGAAAAGGCTGATTATCACTCTTATAGTTTCAACAAGACTCACACACTGGACCCACAAACTTCATCTTTTAAATAACTTCCCTGTATTCTTTTTAGTACATGTGCTCCTTCCTGAGGAGCCAAGAATTTTCACTCCACTAGGCTACAAAATCATCTTTAAACTAGCAAACTTTCACCATTTGTCTTGCTAAACCAGTGAAACTAGGCAGATTCTCATTATAAGCATTTCAGGATGCAAAAGCTATTATATTGCCCCTTTTTTACCTTCTCCTCCACTCAGTATCATTACAGCACAAATCATATGAAGGTGTTGATTATAGGTTTCATCTCAATATAATAAAGAAATTATTTAGACGGAGAGCAACCAGTCCCTGCAACAACCTCCTCAAGGATATGATAGAGTCTCCATCATTGGAGGTTTTCAAGATGCAACTGGATAAGGCATCAAATCATCCCACTCAGGCCTCCTTTTTCATATAAGATGGGGAAGGTGTACCTTTGAGGATGCTCTGTGACTGCAAGCAACTACACTAGGGGCAGCCAGGCTTCCTAAGCAGGAAATGTATGGCAAATATTGTCTCCAAATGCATCAGAATTTTATAGTACTACTGTCCTAGACTATTTCCTACACACACAAATAACCTTTCCAGTCAAAAATATCTGTTCTCTCCTCAAAAAATTACTTTCTTGAACTAATTCTGTCTGCATTAGTATTTCTAAACATACTGTCGAATAAAAGGTTGAGTTTGGCAGAACAGAATATTTGACTAGGCTCATCTGCTGCAGAAAATGTGGGGACAGGAGCATGTGTTAAAAAAATTCACTTCTGTAAGGAATCCCAGTGTTACACTGTTTGTTAAATACCTAAATAATTCAAGCAAATGCTCCTGAGTGCCTCAGGGGAAGCAGAAGCATGCATGCTTCTACAGACAGGAGAGACCTGCAATAGCTGAAATGAAGATGATTGTCTGCACCTCACCCGGAAACAATGTGCCTCAAGACAGGCCATACACCTCACTGGAGTGTCTGAGCTCCAACATCAGCTTTTAAAACGTTTTGCCCCCAAACAGCTCATGCACATACATCTTTGAGGAAGTGATACCTATTGATACATTATACTATTTATACAAGTTGGCGACCTACACAAGGAATCATGTTACAGTCCAATTCTTTCTTTGGCAAAAGAGAATAAAATACATACCATTCCAATAAAATAGTATTATACTACTGGCAAAACTAGAACAGAAACTGAAGAACATTCAGCCCATGAATTCAGCTTATCAGCAGAGGCAACAAGGAGAGTTTGTGTCACTTTCTTCCTAAATTTGAACCACACCTCCCACAAAAATTTCAGCAGTACAAACAGTAAGATACTGCCCTGCAGATCAAAGCTCAGCTCCCCAGGTGTGACAGCTTAGTCACAGACGCAGACAAAAAGTTACTGTACAAATACTTTTTTACTTGTTTCCAAAGGAAGCTTAGACAAAAGTTACTCAGACATAAGTGCATAAAATCTATTGCCTTCCAGAAACTTTTTTACTAACCTACCACCTCACATCCCTTAACATTTTTTGAGGAAAAACAAGCAGGTCGGTGGTGTTTACTAAGGTAAAATAAGAAAAGACAACCCACACACCTATTCTGGGAGCAGCCAGCTGGACAGACAAGTTAATTCATGCCTACTAAACTAGTCGCTTCATTCCCCAGGGCGGTGGAAATTGCATGAGGAACACGTAACAAGATGTACACTGAAGGAGAGAGGAGACAAAAAACCCCACAAAATCATGGAAATACAAATGTTACTGTCCGTGATGCACACAGAACAAGTTTTTAACATCAAACATAATATTCCTACTGGAGCAATGACTAAATGATTATGTATTGAATTAAATATTTGCAAAAACACTAAGCCCCTGCTGGGCGTACTCAGGGTTTAGCTACGTCATCCCTACTCTTAAGCTTAAAGACACTGAATCAATCAAGATCTTTGCCTTGACAGAGAATATTAAAGAAGCAAAACAGCAACTCAGCTGTTTCAGAGAACAGGACAATAGAGGCAAGACACAGCAGAGGGAAAACAGCACTGCCTTATCAATCTAGGTTGTCAGGAGCAGAAGACTTTTCGTGAGATGGCTCTGCTCTTACGGCTTTGGCCTCACCCGCATCTATGACCAGGCTTCCCCTGAAGCACTGCCTTATCAGCACACGGGAGGGCAGAGCAGTAACACACAGCAGTAACACACCTCAAACGCCCAGCAGACACAAGCCCTGCATGAGTTTGTACTGACATATCCTTAGAGATCAGCATGGACAGATTTCTCCTATTCAGAACTGCTGTTTAGGCTTTAAGTGCTGACTGGTTGTGGTTTTAAAGGTGGAAAGAAAACGAACACTTTAAAGTGATCAGGGGAAAGAGAAAAATAATACCAATGAAAACAACCCACCCTGATTTGTTTGGGCACTTTAAAGGAAAGGAGAGGGGTTAACTACTCACAGTAATTGTGATTTAATTATGATCTCATGAAAATCATTTTATCTAACAGGCCATTAGCTGAATCTCTCTGCAGACAAACAAACACTCAAGAGCAGGTAGGCAGGGGGTCTTCTTGCACTACAGACACCAACCCGTCGTCAGAAAGGTTGTCTATGAACTTGTAAATGTAGTATCTATAAACCCGAGTATTTGAATTAAAGCCTACACTCACAATGTCATGAAGTATTTGACAATAATTTAAAAAAATAACGTTAACTATATTCAGCTAGTAATTAAAGCCTAACTGGCTAAACCATTAAGTAGTGTTTAAAATGTTAATGAGAGCAAAATGAACCCTGATAGTAATTAGTTAAAAGGATATTATCAGTGTTCTAGTTGATTATTTACACACGTATCAGCCTGGAAGTTAACTTATTCAGATTTCCCAATTCTATGATAATTTCATATAACTTGTACATGAGATTAAGGATCACCTCTCTTAATTAAATGTCACTCTGTACTAGAGGAGCCAAAGCCCATACATTCAGATATCACAAAAAATAGGAGCTTGGATAAATATGAGGTTTGTTATATTACTAGAAGTGTGTGTATGAATGCTTTAACAATAGGTAATTTAATTTAATCCATGCATGGTTCAGTATTTCTGGTATATAAAATTCAGATTTTCACAATCTCACTGACATCTTAACAGTAACCACTTGATTGTATCAGTTTAGACAGGGAATAGACTTGAAAAGACATATCACTTATGGATAAAAAAGCAACGCCTCAGTTGAAGACTCTTTACACCAACTTCTTTGTTTTCCTGCATAATGCCAACCGTTTTAATGCCATCTCAATCCACTGTTTCCCATGAATAAAAATCACCTGACGGTGCTGCCTCAGCACGGTGGTGACACATCACCACCGATTACTGTGCCGCGAGGAAAGGATGGCTCGGCAAGACAAAGATGCTACCAAAGGGTGGAGCTGCTCAAGACAAAGCCGCAAGAAAGAGGAATTAAATATAAGTACTAAAATAAGAGAAATGTGCGGGGTTTCATTTTCCCGAAAGAAACGCTGGAGTCCAAAGCATTTGATCAGACTCTTTACAGATTCGGGAAGAGGTGATTTCAGCGGACACCCGCAACCTCCCGCACAGGAACGCGGATTAAGCGGCGCCCAGCAGCTCGACAGGCCGGCCTATCTGGGTTAAGGACAAAGCTCCCCACAGCCCCGGCGAAACGGCTCTGACGGATCCCTGGGGATCCCGGGAGCAGCCCGAGAGAGGGGGACGGCGGCGGGGCCGGCCCCTCNCCCGGGCGGGGAAAGGGAAGGAGGGGGGGAAGCGCCGGCCGCCGGCTCCGAGCCTGCGGCGGGCAGGGAAGGGCAGGGAAGGACCCCCGCGCCGCCCGCGCCCACCTTACCCAGCTCGCCATGGAGCAGAGGCCCAGGACGCTGCCCATGGTCCCCGGCGGGCTCGTGCTCGGGCTCGGGCTCCTCCAAGATGGAAGCGGCGGCCGCGGCTGCCGACGCCGTTGTTTACCGCTGCCAGCGGCGCTTCCGGCTGCTCTGACGGCGCGGCCGCGTCACTTCCCGCCGGGATCGGCCCCGCTGCCCGCGGCCTCCCGCCGCGCGGGGAATGTGCCACGGTTGTGTGCAGCCGGCATGTTCTCTGATGTCACGTCCCTCTACACCTTCAAGCCTAATAAGAAAGGCGATCTAACCAGGGGAACAGCCAGCAGCCAGCATCCGTCAGTCAAGGGCATCCGGGAGCTGAAGCTTAAAGCTTGTTAGTTGTAAGCTGTGGATGTAGCAAATCAAGATGTAGCAAACTGGATGTAGTAAATCAAAATGTTGTGTGTCAGTAAAACAGATAGTCAAGGGCATCTGGGAACTAACAAACTTTAAGGGTGTAGTAAATCAAGGTTGATGCAAGTCTATGGATGTTATTAGCTTGGCAAAAAAATACTTGATGTCCATGTGTCCTATAGCTGAACTATGTTCAAAGTAATACTAAAAGTCACACCTACAGGTCACAAAGACCCCTGGCCAGGTGCAGACCCTCTCCTTCTGCATGCATAGATGTTGGCTGGGGTTATGTAGCTTGTATGGAAATTCCTGACTAATCATAGTAGATGAACATAGCCCCAGAAAAAGAAAAAGGCCTCCCCTCCCCAAAAAATATTCCTAAAAGAAAAATTAATGCTTAAAAATCTTTTTAAAACAATCAGACAAGAATAGAAAATTTAGGTAATACATTTAATAATCTAAACATTATAATATATATACATATATTTATAACAAAAATTTAATAATAAGGGTATTATAGTACCAAGGATACTGTCTCAGCTGAAAAATACAATCCTTTCATTTGTCAAATGTCTCAAGATCCAAAACTAGACACGTAAGAAGGATACATACAGAAATTGGATTTTTAAATAAAATAGTTAGCAGTATTAGGCAAAATAATTCACATCATTTTACAAATTGAGAACATTTTTGTCTCTTACAAGTTTCCCTTCTTACTAACATGCAGTCATTACACTACTATATGCTGGGCTGCTGCTCAGATTGTTGCTAAATCTATCCTTTATAATTGATTTTAAAGGCAATCCTATTTTCAAAATCAAACATGAAAAGAAAAGGTTAAGAAGGAATTTTTGCAGGCCGAAGGTTTAAGGCTGCAATTGTTGTCTAGTGATAAAAAGTGGGAATGATTAACAAAATGGATATAGCTATTTGTTTAAAAGGTAAGTACACAGAATTAGTGGACATTGAAAAATTTTGGAGTACCTTTAGTTCAGCCAGTAGATCCACAGCAGTAATTCTTAAGGTTCACTTTTGTTTGTGCACTAATTTGAGCCAGTGAGGCGTGCTGTGTTCATCTTCCCCATAACACCACCACAGTAGCCAGAAGGTCCTGGAGGCTCAGCATCAGCTAACACTGCGGGTTGCTTCATGTGATGAATGCATCATCTCCATTCCTTCTCCTTTGTGAAACCCTTAATCTTCTTCATAGGGGAGTTTTCATTAGTTACTGATTTTTACCCGCTTCAGTATTCCCGCAATTTTCACAGTGTTCAATTTTTACTTACAAGAATTCTGATAGCCATGGCAACCTACTTC
Organism: Drymodes brunneopygia; assembly: GCA_013400955.1. Lineage (NCBI taxonomy): Eukaryota > Metazoa > Chordata > Aves > Passeriformes > Petroicidae > Drymodes > Drymodes brunneopygia. Next base: position 487,461 of record VZTZ01049097.1, read on the forward strand.
TGTCCATACCTGCCTGATCTTTTTTTTTTTTCTTCCAAATACCAAATCCCATCATTGTTCTCTGATTTAGTCATTATTTCTACTATCTTATTTGAATCATCTACTGTGGAAAGATACTGAAGCATTATGTACACTTCACTGAACCAAATCCTGCTCCTCCTTCACTACACTACTATCTTTTCTAAGAAATTGTAAAAGAGGAAAGATCTGCTATAGGAATTTCTCTTCTGGAATTTTATTCCATTTTCAAGTCATACAGTTGCCTAATAGCATTTAACTATATTGTGAAATACCAGTTTTACTTCATTTGAAGGGGATTAGAATTCTTCATACCCAGATATAAGTTCCAGATGTCTTTCCCAGTGTGATATCTTGCTTCCCTGTGACCCTTTTGGGTTTGTATGGATGTGATAATCATAGCTGTCTATTATTTGACTAGTTCTCTGGTTATTTCCTCTTAGAAAATAACAGAATTCAAATAGCAAAAATAACTTTTTTTTTCTTGTTTGTATTAGGGAACTTTCTACTAAAACCCGCCTTTCTGTCAGCTGTTTATTGGAAAGTTATAGTTCTCCCAAACTAGAGACCACCTGTCAGTTTCATGGTCTGCACAAGCAGCTTTGATCAGCTCCTTCAGTGAACACCAGACCTACAGAGAGCCCAGAGCTGCCTTGTGGAGGATCTCAAACACACTTTAACCTCCAGCAGAAAAGCCCTGGTAACCATTTTATCCCTTGAGTCCTTGTCTCCAGACCACTGAGAGGAAAGGTGAGGTAGACAGGACAAGATACACTAAAGAGGCTTATGCTTTAGGCAAGGCATCACACAGACAAATGGAACACGTAAGGGAATAAAAATGCAAATAAAACCTGTCTGTATTGGATCCTCGCTCATCTTTGTTCTACTCATGCCGGACTCACGCCAAGCATCAGCATAATATTTGGAGGAAGCAAGGTGTTCAGCCTTCAAAACTGAAGGAGAAAACCCAAGACGCCTTTTGTTCTCGCGGCGTGGACATGGAGCTACAGCTAAACATCCTTTCCCCTAGAGGGCAGTGCAACTTAAAGAATTGAAATCCCTCCCTGGCAGCCTTCCAATGGAAATCTAAAATGTGAAATTGTGGTTTTTATCTCAACAAGGTTAACAGAAAAATACTCTACAGGGGTGTATTTTCTTTAATGAATCTGTGTACACAGTACGATTATGTCATTTTTAAGTAAAAACCCCAAAAGCCCACCTTTCTTTCCCCCTTGATCCTCTAAATGAAAAGTAACATTGAAATAATGTCTGTGACAACAGATTATAATATCCAGGTTTCGATCTCCATTGTGAGAGAGAAGTGGAACACAAAAGAATAAAATTCTTGTTTCTGATAGACTGTGCAAGGACTTGTAATAAAGATATCAGAAATTCAATGGAATTCAGAGGCCATATTATTCAAGGACTGACCTAGATATAAATCTAATAGATTCAAATAGATAGGAGTATAGAATAAATGTTCCTCTTTATTTCCCTCTTACAAGTTTGTGGGTTTTTTAATTTTTTTCTTCTAGCAATACCTGTTTATGTAGATCAAAATCAAACAATGCAATGGATTTAAATGGTAAAGCATTATCATGTATGCTTCTGAAATGATATTTTATCATCATGAGAAATACATTACTGAGTAGAAATTGATTAACAACATTCATATTTCTTTGTAAATATGTATGATTTAATCCTTCTTTAGAGTGGATAATCCGAAACTGTTTTATACAGCTACTGTCATGAAGCAAAGAACAAAATATCATCAGATTGTGCAAATTGCTGTCACTCCATTTATAGCAGCAGAAGATTAGATGCAGATTGGGTCAAGATTGTTATTAACATTCCTATTAAGCCCCATCACAGTCATTGCAAGTGAGAGAGGAAAACTAATTTCTAATCTGTTACTGTTATTGTGTGCCTGGAATAAATGCTCTCCAAGCGTAAATTAACAAGACAGTTTCCCATCACTCCATAATGCTATATTCTTAATTGGAAAAGACAGAAATATTTGTAATAAAATCAGTCCCCTTCAATTTGTATAGCATAGTGTTGTTCAGTGTTTCTAAATAATTGGCATTTTGGAGAGTGCTGCTAGCATTGTAACAGGGTGTGATGGATGCCTTTAATACCCAATACTGACAACTTTCAGTCTATTCCCATCTTCTCTGCTGGTCCAGCCATGAGAAGCTTTGTGTTTGTATCACTTGTCTTGGGCATAAATCTAAAGAAACAAGTGGAATTCATCAAGGAATGATTTATTACCCTTATTTTTCATCAGCCAGCAAGAATTTAGAATCCATCTGTATTCTTCAAAATCCTCCTGTCTTGTGTATTGGAGGGTTCACACAGGTAAGATGCCTGACAGTACCTGAGGAGGCATCACTGGCATTGCATCAGGTAGCTTCCAGTCTCAAGGGAGACCTCCTCACAGTGGCTTTGCTGAGGCTTTCAGCACAAGCTTGGAGGGAGGTTGGTCACAAGTGGGGTCCCCTTGGGCTCAGTACTGGGGCCAGTCCTGTTTATTATCTTTATCAACAATATGCATGAGGGGATTGAGTAGTCCCTCACTCGCAGGGACACAGTTGGGTGGGAGTCTTGATCTGCTGGAGGACAGGAGAGCTCTGCAGAGGGATCTGGACAGGCTGGATCAATGGACCGAGTCCAATGGGATGAGCTTCAACAAGGCCAAGTGTGGGGTCTCACACCTGGGTCACAACAGCCCCACACAGCACTACAGGCTACAAGAGGAGTGGCTGGAAAACTGCCTGGTGGAAAAGGGCCTGGGGATGTTGGTTGACTGTCAGCTGGGCATGAGCCAGTGTGTGCCCAGGTGGCCAAGATCTGAAGCCAGTTGATTACTGAAATAAGTTGAGTTTTTTTAATAACCCTTAAAATACATCCATCTATGCAACCATCCAGCCAGCCAGCAGAACTGTTGGAGAAAATTTATGTATTTTAAGAGAAGATAATATTTTTATTTATTTTTATATATGTGCATGGATATTATTAGAGCTACACTGATTCACACCAGCTGTTAGTGGTCTCTTTTATCAATGACCATCCTTTCATTCTCAAAGGCAGTGAAGATGTATTTCCCTCAATTATGACTTTCGGCTAGGAATAAAGTTTGTGCGTCAGGAGTGGATATAGAGATTCTGATCTTCTTAAAAGGTAATCATGACGAAGTAAAGATGTAGGATTTTAGTATTTGCTCCATAAAAGCATTTAGCTGGAACAAGAAAGCAGGAACTTAGGGATCATTCTGCTGTTAGGACTGATGCTTTGGGCACTGTGGCTAATGTTGAAGACATTAATAACATTGGTGGGATCAGATGCAGCCTACTAGCTATTTTGCACAAATTAAAATGTGAACATGCTGAACCACTAGCTGTTATTTAACTGGCTGTGGGAGTTGTCCCAGAAAACAGGGAGCAACAAATGTGGTGCCACAAAGGCTCCGGAGGCACCTGCGCAGCTGAGCCCCCTGGGAACACATGCTGCAGAAACATAATAGTATTATTTCAGAAAGTTAGTGAATGTATGAATAAGGGTGATTTGGCTTCTGCAGTTACCTAGACTTCTAAAAAAGCCTTACACAAGGTCCTCACTAAGAGCTTTCAAAGCAACTAATCAGTCACAAAATGACAAAAGAGGCTCCCTTTACGATTAATAGCTACTAGCAAGATCCATCAAGGGCTATTAAGCATAATTGTCCAGCTCCAGTCTCTATTCAAAAAATCCTTAAAATGGTAATTGCTGGGACTGGAATGGCAAAGCTATCACCACCTGCTTGTCCTTCAGCTGCACTCTTTCCTGAAGCATTTGCTACTGGTCTTGTTCAGGGACATAATGCTGGGCAAAAGGATACTTACCCTGACCTAGTGCAGCCTTCCTGATATTCTTAGCCAAGTGTCTTGCTATTATGCACTGAGTAGTAGCAACAATCTGTAATTTTCTCTTTTTAATGATAAAAAGACTCTACCTTTTGTAACTTAATAATTTCAGTTAAAAATAGAGCAATAATTTTCACATAGAATCATAGAAAGGTTTGGGTTGGAAAGGGCGTTAAAGATCATCTAGTTCCAAGCTCCCTGCCATGGGCAAGGACTCCTTTCCACTAGACCAGGCTGCTCAAAGCCCCATCCAACCCAGCCTTGAACACTTCCAGGGATGGTGCATCCACAACTTCTCTGGGCAACCTGTTTAGGTGCTTCACCACCTCTTGAGTGAAGAACTTCTTCCTAACATCTAATCTGAAACTGCTGTCTTTCCATTTAAAAACATTGCCCTTTGTCCTCTCATTGTCTACCCATATAAAAAGTCACTTTCCCTTCTTTTTATAAGCTCTCTTTAAGTACTAAAAGACCTCATTAGGTCTCCCTGGAGCCTTCTTTTTCCCAGGCTGAACAACCCCAGCTCTCTCAGCCTGTCTTCATAGGAGGGGTGCTCCAGCTCTCTGAGCATATTTGTGGGGGGTAATGCTGAAATCTGTCATTGCTCTTGTTTTTAGAAGATTTTGGAGAAAAGAACATGGTACCTGCAGTTTGCTAAGTTGTACCAAGAGCCCTCCTCTGCAGAACCCTGGGACACCATCAGGGGCACAAATTGACCGTAATCCTTCAATCCAAGGGCTGCACTTGTGTGGGGAAGGCAAAGCTGGGATTTGTACATGCATGGCTCACACAGCCACAAGCACTGGAGGACTGAATATAAAAAGTTTAGACTACGCCATGGACTGTATCTGTGTAAACTCATGTAAGAGAGAGTAACACTTTTCAGGTCAACATTTGTAAATCCAAGCATTCTCCCCCACTGCCACTTCTTTCCCGGTGCGACCATACATGTGTTGGTGGCAGGTTCAGGTGTAGGAGCAAGCAGTCCTGGCCCTTAAACAAAGCTGTTAGGTGTAAAGATTTATGTCTGTATACTAAATGGGCAAATTGCTCTCTCAATCTGTTCAGCTGTCAGTATGATCTCTTGGCAAGCTTCAACAGTTTGCTGCTATTTTTTGGAGTGGAACAAATTGCCTGTGTGCAAATATACCCTAATAGTAAAACTCACTGTGGATATACTGATCAAGGCATTCAAGGAAGTAAATCAATGCTTATTTTCAGAATACTTCTACTTCACATGGAACCAGTTTTTAAACAGGGAGAAGAAGAATCAATGTTTTTAGCGATGAATGCCTAAATTAATATGTTAACAATTCCTCTGCAGTCCTGTTAACTTCAGCTAAACTGTCTGGTTCTCTGGACCTCCTGCTAGGAGACCACTCTGGCCAATCATGCCTAATTTGGGGTCCCTATTTCAAAAACAAAACAAAACAAAGCAAAAAACCTGAGAGAATGTTTAGAGCCAAAATTCTCTTTCAACAGTTGCTTATTTGTGATGATGAACAACTTAATTATTTTGTGGAAACCAAAGTTAAACTGATTTATTACCATGAAAGAAAAAAAAAAACCCACTGGTCAACAAAAACATACTTCTGCCATTTTTCTTTTCTGGCTTGACAGGTTGGTTTCTGGAACAGTGTTTTTTTGCTGCAAAATCTGAATTTCATCATTCATGGTGTTCTGCACTGGAGTAATGGTATTGGAGCAGTCATTTTGTGGCAATGATGGAAAAGCCATGGGCTAGAGGAAGCATTCAGAAGCATTGGTATTTCTGTAACTGCTTTGGAGTATGCTCAGCACTGATTTCCTCTCTGTGCCTGTGAGATTACAGAAGCACAGCAAGGTTTTGTTGCACACATATGCTCAGTACCCTGTATGTGGAAGTTTGTTATGAGAAACACAGGACACTCAGTAATTTTCTTTTTTTATTTAATATAGACTTTCTGCCAGTTCCTCTTTGCACTCTCTTTTGTCATACCACAAGCAGCCATACTGTTTTCACACCTATCCTGACATGAACCTTCCAAATGCTGAACTAGATTAACTCCTATTTTGACTCTAGGGCTTAAGCCACGACAGAAATTGCCTATCTCCTTTCAGCAAACCTATTTCAGGTGAGCATGCAAGGTCTAGTAAAAAAGGCAGTGAGATTTTCTGCCAGCTCGGAGCAGTGAACCAGAGCTTGAGGATGAAAATGTTCTTGTCTACCCACTTGAAATCGAGGTAAGAAGAGCCAGCTCCAAGCTACTCAACAACAGAGGCAGACTTCAATTTCAATGCTCCAAGAAAAGGAATAAAATCTAATTTGTCTTCTTTCTGAACTGGTAAAATCTGTGGCAGCAGTGTGTCAAGTGAGGCAGATGATATAACAGGTCTGAAGGAGGTCAGGTACAGTTTTAGGACAGTGAGGATGGTAAAAGAGAAAGGTCCTAGTGTACTGGTCCAGGTGGTGCTGGACTAAAGATCACTATCCAGTTGGGTAAATTACAGGCCCAGGAATTCCCTCATCTATCTCTTGGAATATACCAAATAGAAGGCAAATTTAAAGCTTTCCCAATGCTTTCTTAAATGGTATACTTGGATGAACATCTGATTCCACAAGCTCTCCCACCCTATGTGGTCAGTGAGCAGATGAGGGTTAAACCACTGATATTTTTCTTATTGATTTAAAGATAAGGGGGATATTGATTTTAAGATAAGGGGGAGAGGGCTTTGGACTCTTGGTGACAGGACCCCCAGCTTCAGGACTGGAGACGTGTTTCGGGAGGCAGACAATATCTTTCCTAACTGTACATCCTAACACAGATGATTGAGAATGAAAGTAGAGAGCTGCCTACAAGGGCATGATCAGCTGGGGCAAATCATGGAACGTTTGGAAGAGACCTTAAATATCCTCTAGATCCAACCTCTCTAAAAGGGGTACCTTTCAGTAGACCAGACTGCCCAGAGCTCCATCTAGCCTAGCCTTGAACACCTCCAGGGATGGGAATGGGATGAATCTGGACTTGCACATCCAAGAAGGCACAGTCCCAATATGTGTGATATAGTTCGGGCTTATAAGTATGCAGCATATCTTTGCGTGCAAAACACAGACATTAGTGCAACAGGAATATGTTAAACCCGTAATGAGCATTTTTCATTATACCATGCCTATAAATTGAATTTACAGTGTTATGTTTTTATCCTTGTCATCTTTGCTAGTGACAGATCTTGTCATGAACCCCAGGTAACATTCCTAGATTCCCTTTAGTAGCAGGTATTTTTCATATGCAAGCAGTATAAATGCTGGAACTTGTGTTTGTAGAAGTCTTTTTGCACATTTCCTAAATAAAGTGCCACAGATAGTCAAGCTGGGGAGGCTGGCACCATTTTGTGGATCACTCTGTCATTCTTATGTCAAGACTTGATATGTCATTAGCAGAAAAAGTGGGGTTTTAAAAGATGACTGCAGGAAAGGAAAAAGATCAGGTCCAGAAACTTTCATGCTCTGGGAAATAAAAAGAAGGGAGCAAACTGTAGATCCATTGTACTCCTACACTGACACATCTGTGACCATCTCATGGGGATTTTGTGGAAGGGAGTCTTAAGGCAGCAACGCCTCCTCAGTTTGCACTGTGTGATCTAGGAGTGAAAGAAAACCTAGATGAAATAAGAATATAATGAATTTGAGGGAGAACTGTCTACAACAAAAATGTGCATTGGAGCAACCCAGTCTAAGGTAGTTTCACCTTCAAACTGTTTATGTTTGGTACCATATATTTTACTTTTTGCTCCTGATATCTGTCACATTACCTGTTATCCAGTTAATGCTAAAGAACAAAATAATTAAGAGGTTAATTCACATTTAAACATCCTTAGAAGCTCCTTAAAATGGAGAAGACCCCTATGGAAGTTATATCTTGCCATCAGCATTTAGGTTTTTTGGAATAAGATGTTATCATACTATTGGGGCTGTACTTTAATAGGTGCTAATTAAAACTAAAGTTTGGAAAGTGTTTTTTTCACTGTGTTTCAGTGTTTCAGTGAAAAGCATTTTTTCCTTTTGCTCTTTTCACATTCTGATTCCAGACATTATTCTCTCATGATCAGGTTGTATTGTTCTAAATTAACTGAACTAAAAAAAACCCCAAAACACCCCATGTACACACACAAAGTGAAAAAAAAAGTGTCAGGTTTTCTGATTGGGAAATGTCTTTTTTGCTGCATATTTCATATTTGTAGTGTAGCAGAGGAAATTCTCTGCTCTCTTGTATGAAACCAAACCAGAAAAAATATATGTCAATATTTAGCACTTTCCATGTAGCAAGAACCACTTTGTCTGTCCTCTATGTGAATACTTAATTATAGTAGCAGCTCGATTAAATTTAAAAGCACATTCAAGTGAATAAACATTGCATAAACTCTAAACAATATAGCAAATGAACTTTTCAGTGACAGCCCCTCAAATAATTTGATTTCTTAATGTAGAAGACCAGCCATCTCTGCACATTGTAAATGGTCACATGCTATGGCTACAAATCTAAAGAGGAAATAATATTTTCTAGAAGAGACAATTAGAGGAAACGTGTCTTTCAGGGATTATGAGAGTGGAAAAAACTCTCAGGCTGTGTGTCCCCTACACAGTGATGATTTGAAAATTTTGCATTCCACATTAACCATGACCTTTACTGTTGCTAAATTATTGTGGCAGGAAGGAGCTTCATCGTAAGTTTGAGTTACAGAAGGACCTCATGCACCATTTCTGTAGTCACTGAACTTTTGTGTGAATCATTACAGCTGTTCTCACAATCATGGAGAGTCTGAAAATGCACACCCTGCTCTGGCAGCCTAATAATGTCTGAATAAATTGGAGATAGGCCCATTCAGTGGCTCTGGCTAAGGATACAATATCTCATTGGCACTATCTGATCACATCCAACTTTTATTAGAATATGATTTCTTCTTGCAACTGTTTTGGTAGTTTTGGTTGGACAGTTCGCATTTTAATTACCATCACGGGAGAAATATTTCAGTTCAGCTTTCTAAAACTTCATTTCTCTCCCCAACCCTTCACTGATGGTTTTTCTATTGGACAGATTCTTGCTCAAACTGCCTACCTGAGAACTGATCAAATCTCAGGTATTTCCATCCTTCATCTCTTCCCCTACAGTCTCATTATCTGGTATGATATTTTGGACCTCCAAATCCATCATTCTCTTAAAGATCTTAAAGATTTTCTGATTTATTAATACTCCCATCTTATAAAAGCCTGGATAATCTTATACAAGGTTATTTAAGAGGGTCAGCCTGTATCTTCAAATCCATTGTCTATGCTCTAGATATGTTCACTTCCTGAGACTAATAAACACAAAGTTAAGAACTTTGATCTTCAAGGCTGCTTAAATTCAAGATTAATTTTGTGACTAGGTGATGATTATTTTTTAGGGGAAAATGTCTTTTTGAAACACAGACCATTTAATGAGGGAGCAAGAATTAGACTATAGGTGATCAGTCACACTGCTTGACAACTGAATTATAAAGATTAATCCTCCAGTAAAGTTGGTGAGGCACTTCTGAGAAACTTCCTGAAAGAAAATAATTCACTGCATCGCTGAAGGTTCCTGAGTGGTGAATACATAGAAACAGTCTGTTTTGTAAAGCAAACTTGATGCACTGCAAAGAGCTGATTCATTCTAAGAGATTCTTTCATGAAACATCTTCTCTTGTTCTTTTTTTTTTCTTTTTTTTCTTTTTTTTTTTTTTTAAGACAAAATGTCCTTTCACCCCTCTTGGGAATTGATTTTTTCTGCTTTTCAGTATCCACGTGCTCTCTCCCTGGAGACTTCTGTCAGCCAGCCGTGAAATGAGTACCTCCCAGGAAGACACAATGCAAGCTTATTACTGCTGACATCATTCCTGACATAATGATCCCTACATCTGAAGTGGAAACTCAGATTCAAGTCCTCTCTATTGTCTGATTTCTTTTAGTCCAAATTACTTGCATTTAGTGTCTTTCATATCTGGAACCTTTTAGTCCAGATTACTCAGATACTAAATTTAAATGACAACTAACGCCAAATTAATAGATAGTGATGTGCTTGGATGTCTGTAATATCAGTTCTCCAATCACCTTGTGATGACATGCAGATCATTCTCCCCAATGCTGTTTCTCTTATCTTTTGTCTGTCTGCTGATTTATGCTTCATTCATCACTGACTCATCTCGATTCTTGTTTGCTCTTCCAGCTGTTGCAGCCACTGAGAGTCCTGTTCATGTCCTTTTTTAAAAGCTCCAGCTCATTTACACACTGCTAACTAAAGAGTGCTCTCTAGTTAACAAAAGTCTGAGGAACAACCTCGCTTTTTTGAGACGATCAAGGTAAGCTGGGTATCTTAACATGCCACGTATTTAGCTGGGACTGCCATCTGGTACATTATAAATAGCATGAGAAGGCCTCAGAGATGTCACTGCAGCCTGTATATCCATGACATGAACAAATGAACAAGAGGAATGCCGTGAACTTGGCCCTTGCAGCCTGTGAAAACTGGAGATTATTCCTAATTTTCAACTATTTGTCATTCTTTTTTTATTTCTCAGTTTACTGCCTTTTTAGCACTTTTCCCCAGTAACTACAGCTTATTTTGGACATTTGACAAGATTGCTCCGGGTAGGACAATTTCCCAACATTTCCACCTAGGACTGGTTCATATCCCCATCCCATATGATTTTTTGTCTAGGTGCTGTGCTGTGCACAGGACAGATAGCTCAGAAAAACTGAAAATGTTCAGCCCAGGAATTCATACCATTTGTGACATCACTGCAGCAGCCAGTGTTAGCAGCTCTGAGAGGCTGAACTGACCTTAGTCATAAGGACACACCTTGCAGACAGCCAGCCACACAAGTAAATGTCTTCTAACGTCCTTGCACCTTTCCAACAGAATGAGGAAAAAAATGAGTATAAAGATAAATGTGCAAAGAACTGGTGCATTTGGTCCAGGATTCAATACCCCAGAGATGAGGAACTGTGTGAATCTTCCAACTGAATTAACTTGCTAGGTAATTTCTGTCACCAGAGGTTCCGGGGTCACTGAGTAGACAAGACAAAATCATGAACACCAGAGACTGGTAAGAAACTATTTCACAAAACAAAACCAATTTTCATTTTTTTTCTCACTGCTATAAAGCAATCAGACAGCAATTTTCCAGTGCTTGCATTGTAGCTTTTCTGTGCCTCATGCTGCAAAACTCAACTATTAGGAGACAGGTAATGGCCTGGCAACCTCTCTACACTCCTTTTTTGCACTGCTTCAGCTGCACTAGGAACTTGGAGCTGTGTGACAAAAGGAGTCAGTGTCTTCTCATTAAATGCCAATGCATAAACTGGACATCACCCCAGCAAAAGACCATGTCTGAACACACTCCAGCTGGTGACACACAGCTCTGCCAAGTCAGCCCAGGTCTTGATCCACACAATTAAGCACATATTGATGGTTGCAGTGAAGCAGGGCTTGACTGGAGACCCTACGTTTATGATAACCCTCTGGCAATATTCACTAGTGCCTGTGGCCCATCCTATGCTCCATTTGCTGCTCCTGGATACAGCATGACCCCACAGCCTTTTGTAGGAGGTGATGCACTGTTTCATGGAGGTAAAAGTGACTGTCTGTGAAGCAGGCAGAAGAAATCCTTAACTCAGTGTTGTTGGCAGCACATTCATATAATGAAAGCACAGTCTCAGCTACCCGTCTTTCTGTTGTAACATCGCAATAATACGTGTCAGGCCTGGAGGATGTTCTACAAAGCTCTGGAAAGTCTCATGAACACCTTCACTTTGGGTCCTCTGAGCCTCTGTGGGATGCTGCTTCTCTTTAGGAGCCTAGTCAGTCACATTTGAGACCCTACCTTGCCTTTTTTATCTCTGGGGGAATGCACTTACAGCTCTGGTGCTTTGGTTCATTACTTCAAACAAAATCTTTGTCCAATTATTGACCTGAAAAGGAAATGTTTCTTCCCCAGCTGGGTGAAACAGAAATATAGCACGGGGAATGACTGCAAGCACATTGCATCTCTCCGTGTTTTTTTTTTGGATATCATCTATTTTTCCTTATTTCATATTTTCACCCCAGTTAGCTGATGCTATGTAAATTATGCTGTTGATTTCAGAGGCATTCCTTTACTTAGGAGGATGCTTTGTGAAATTGTCAGCTAAGCATTAATCATAATTTAGCCTGTCATTTTGTCTGTGTCTGACATATATTAAACTCAGCCTCAGGATATAAACATCTGGCGGTGACAGTCACTTGTTAATTGAATGCGACTTTTAATGGACTTTTCACCCAGCAGGCTATTCCAGGGCTTCATGAACAACTGTATTTGTTACAAGTGCTTCTGTAATTTTTGGAAGCAAACATCAAACAACAGTGTTGTGACTTCATGGCAGCTGCTGCAGCACTCAGAGCTGCATGTCCTGCCCACTAATCCCCACAGGCATCAGTTTCACCAAAGTTATGTCTGACTTTGTAAATGCAGGTTCCTAATGGCAGGTGTTTTATAGCCACTCTCAAATGTGTCTCCTGAACATGGGCATACATCACACCAGCCACCTCAGCGAGGAGCCTGCTCAGTGGCAGTGTCACCAGCCAGACTGGGCTTCCTTCTTCTCCATCCTTTGAAGAGCAGACTGCTGTTGATGGCATGGTGCATGTGCTGTTGGTGAGGCTGCCCGTGTGCCTGTGTTCCCCACGGCAGTGACTTCGGAGCAGCTCGCTTTCCCTTGGAAACCAGAAACAGACTTCAAAGGGCAGCACAAGTTTTCCATACAAAAGAAGGGAGGATGACCAAAATGGTGGACACCAATCCACTGTCTGTATATCTGGGATGCAAAAAAAAAGCAACTTTAGAGTGTGAAAGACCCTTTTCTTATTCTTTTGGTTCTGTTTATAATAGAGATTTGTTTGTAACAACTAGTTCAAGAGATGCTTCTTTCTTTATCTCAATTCCTGATTGCCATTGTATGTATTCTTTTGGAAGGGCTGGAGATCAAACACAGAACAGGATGAGGGAAGCTTTGGAAATTAGCTATGTATACAGAGACTTGGCAAAAGCATTAACAGATGCAAAAGAAAATTTAAAAAAAATGAAAGAAAGAAAGTAATCTACATGGAGGCAACACACAATATGAATATGAAAAGAGAACAGTTTGGAAATGGAAATACAGCACACTTGGAATTAATGAAGACTCTTTCTAGGCCTGGCATGATTCATGCAGTGCCAACAGGCTGTACAATTTGCATCAGTATCTATGTTTCAATACAATTTTGTAACCAGGCTATTTAAATCCTCTAAGGCTTTTATGAATTAATGTGTGAGCCTGGGCATGAGGAGGGGCAGGGGGCAGGAACTGGATATCTGCAAGGCACATCTCACATGCAGCCTGCCAGGACCAACTCCAGGCTGAAAAAGCAGCATCTCTGTTCAAACCCGGGCTTTGTCATGTATCATTTGTCTGATACAAACACACATTTCAGCTGCAGATCCTCTGGGCAATGTGATCTCCTCCCTCCTCCTTAGAGTGCTTTACCTCGTAGTGCATTTAGAGCTGTCAGTTCTGTTTGAGGTCGCAGCAAGATGTGACGCTTGGTGCTGTGTCACAGCCAACAGGATGTCTGCTCATGGAAGTTTCCATGGATTTGGATGCATGCTATCTCATGAATCAGAAGCTTGATTTTTGCTTTCAACTCCTGTGGAGTTTACTCTTGCTTTGTGCTAATTCAGAGGCATCAGTTGCATGTTGGAGGCCCTGTCCTGGTTTTGATCAATGTGAGGGTTTGATGGGAACAAGATGCTGCCATTTAGAGCAATTGTGCAATACAAACTAGGGTGGGCTCCATGCAGTGCTCATGCTGCAGGTATTTTAATGGAAATATTGGTAAATAGGAAAATTAAAAAACTAGTAATCCTACTGAACACCTTTTCTAACTAGCATTCTCCCTAAGAAGATTTCTGAATGCCTCCAGAGTCTGAGCTTTCCCCAAGAAAGACCACAGGTATTAAAGCTGCAAGAAGCTGAGACACAGATGATGCACTTGCTTTTCTGCTTCTGTGCCCTATTATAAGCCTTGTTGCTTTGGGTCATTTATTAGAGGCTTAATATATATAAAGAACTGGGAATCTCAATTTTTGTGTTTAATTGCACCTGATAAATGTTTCTCCCATAATTTGCACTTTTGTACCCATCTATGATTGTTGTTTCTATATTACTCTCTGATCATGTGGGCAAAGTGTCATTTAATAATGTGTTGGGCATAGAACAAGTACTTCTTGTTATTTGTCTCAAACACGCTGCCTAAGGATTTAATTCAGTGACTCTTCTTGTTTTGTGAGACAGAAATTGAACCTGGATGCCTTTCTTTAATATCCTGTGATGGGCCTGTAAGTAGTTATTAATCCTTTTCATCTCAAAGTATTTGAGACTCCTTATAAAGGTCTTCACAGTTCTTTCTAGAAATACCTAGACAGAACCTGAAATTTAAAAGTCTATATCAAGTGGATCATTTACATATGAAGGAGCTTGATGAGGCCTCCAGGAGATGGGAAGAGGCAGAGCTTCCTTCCACAAAAGGTATGTTGATGCTTCCTCATAAACATTATACAGTAGAATCATGCAATAGGATCACAAGATCATTTAGGTTGGAAAAGACCTTTAAGATCACAAGTCTGCCATTAACCCAGCCCTGCCAAGTGCACCACTAAACCGTGTCCCTAAGCACCACATCTACACATCTTTTAAACACCTCCAAGGGATGGAGACACAGCACTTCCCAGGGCAGCTTCTTCCAATGCTGAACTACCCTTTGGGTGAAGAGAGTTTTCCTGGTATCCAATCTAAATGTCCCTGGTGCAGCTTGAGAACATTTCCTCTCATCCCACTACTGCTTGTTACTTGGGAGAACAGATCAAACCCCACCTGGCTAAAGCCTCCTCAATACCTGACCTCTCAAGATATGTCTAGGTGAATAGGACTCAGGCAAGCTGATTTTATTATCCATTTTCCTTATATCAGTTTCTTTTTTCTCCTTCCAACCATTCAATATGGGACAATTCTGCAGATCTGATTTTTGTAAAGAAAGTGGATGGATATGAATGTCTCCAAGCTCTTTGGTAGAGAACACTGCAAAGAAAGAGTTGCATTAGCACCTCTTTCATGGCCTTTTGTGATCCTCCTACTCCTTGGTAATCCCTCAGCTCTGCAGAACTTCCTAGTTCTTGTGGTCTAAGGTTTTATGAGTAACTTTTATATTTGCCTTTAGCAAGTTCTACAACCTCTTCATTTATATTTTTAAGCCTAATTTGTTTAGGTTTAGGATCTGTGTAACCTCCCTTGTTTGCACATAACTTCTGCTTCTGGAAAAATGTCTTTTACCTTCAGATAAAATCTCTTCTATTTAGCTTTGTCATCTTATTTATCAAAGAATCTTTCTTCTTTTCCCTGCCCCCAAAAAATATTTATTTCTTTTGCACCTCTTAGGTTGATGCTTTTAAGGAGTCCAAAATGTCAGCTTTCTAAAATCAGTGCTCTAGCAGAAGGAAGAGAGTTCAGAAGCCTTTACTGTGGCAAGATTTTGCCTCCAGCTTAAAAGTCAGCCTCAGCCTCTGATACATTGCTACATCTAGCACCATGACTGCTCAGATCCTATGAAAACCCAACTAAGCCAAGCTCCATCCCCAGGGAAGGGCCATTGGTGGGACATTTTCTGCATGGCCTATCCAGTGAGGTGGCCTACAGAGAAAGCTGGTGCTCCTGCAGCTCCCCACTGCTCTCCAGGTGTAATCCCCTTCTTCTCCTGGCTGTACCACCAGTGCCCGCTGCAGAGAGCAAAACAGTCATAAAAGTCTGAATTTTGGTTTTGTTTAATTTTTCTTTATTTACGTCCTGTTTATCTTTAAAATTTTAGATGACAAGTGCAACATGGAACATGGTCACAGGACTAGCAAGATCTGGGCCACTGACTTTGTTCCCTGTCTCCAAGGCACCACAGTAAATCACAATCTTCTTCATAAATTTTGCAACTGAAATTCAAAAACAGTCATCTACAGTATTTTCCTCGCTGGTTTGTTTCCTGTGATAGCAATTGATTTCATTAGAAGCATCTTTGGGAATCTGAAACTTCCAACAATATGTACAATATAATATAAAGAAAGACAGGTTTGGCATGAATATTATTAAAGTACACTTGGATTTTTTCCTATTCCTCCAGATATTTAAAAATATAGAAACTGCACAGAGCTACAACATGAAAAGTTTCTCAGCAAGACTTACAAATACAAAATCTCTTTTTCAAGTGACGTTGGTTTTGCTACAAGGAAGGAGAAAATAAAGAAATAGCAATTTATAATAAAGAAATGAAAGAGAAACCCAGTTGTGGCTCTAAGTAGGGAAGCTCCACATTTCTGTCAAGGCATGCCCACAGCAGAAAATAAGTTGATCCCAGCTGTTTCAAAGCAGCTTTCCAGTACTGAACCCCACTAAGGTATCTGATTCACTCCTTTGCAGAAAGGATTTTTCTCTCAGTGCCACACTGGGAACACACATATCCCTGAAGAACTCGTTGTCATGGAGTAATCATCTCACTCATAGGCATCAGTGGTTCTTCCAGGCATTTGTGCTGGATCTGATTCAGAGCAGGTGTCTGAAGTGCTCTGCTCCAAACCCCACACATGCAGTCCCACATGCACACAGCATATGCCAGCTGCATCAGGAAAGGTGAGGAGCATCTCCTACTACCTCAGAACTCCTACCACTGCCTCAGCCTGAAGGAATACACAGGCTGGATTTTCCCTCAGAAGACATACATGTGGGCTAGGAGGATGTCAAGGCCTTCACATGTTACCTTAGGTCAGGTTAATCAGGACCTTGACAGTAATACCTGTGTATTCTCCTTAGCTCACGTGCTCTCACACAAACAAAGCCCTGAAGGTGACCCGCACACTGAATTTCAGTTTCTGCTGGAAAAAAGGAGCTGCTGAATGTATATCTATAGTACAAATACTAGCTTTGTGAGAGAATAACTGCAGGTTCATTCTGAATAAATCTTCCTTACAACCTGGAAAAGGAAACGCACCTACCAATTTTTGTCCTTAAGCTAAAAATAGTAGTCATAAGAGGGTTTTTTGAGAAATCAAACCATCTGCCCAAATAATGAAATAAATTACAAAGAAACTAATCATTCAAGGAGATACAGCAAATTATATTCTAAGAAAAATATTTCAGAAGGAGTATTGGCAGGACTCCAAACTTCAGCTCTTGTACTGTAGGAGCACATTTGGAGAGATCTAATAAAAGTGCAACATAATCAAGCAATTCTAAGCCATCACCTGAGTTATTTGGCGTTTAAAGTTCCCATTGTAAATAGGATTACTTTAACAACATGACTTAAATAATGTTAAAATTAGATCCTAAGTATTCTAGGTCACGCCAGAAAAATGTAAGAAGTAAAACCAAGGGATTTTAGGTTCATGAAAGCCAACTTCATTTCCAAAATGGAATGAAATTTTAATCCTCTGTTTCTCTTTATCTGTTATCATAAATATATATGATAAAAAGCTGGACATGGTCTGTAGTGTAAACACTGAAAAACACAGGTAAGATACCCACCTTTGTCTGCATTTTTCCAGTTCTCAGAAGATAAATGGAAAGTTTCTGAGTATAAATGGAAAACCTCTGTGCAGATTCCCTTTTTATTTGGCTCTGGCTGGATCTAGGGAAATGGATGGATGAAGTCATATATATATATATATATATATATACCGTAGTGTGATTTTTAAAATGGTTTAAAGTGATTTCAAAATAGATAGTCTAGAGTCCTTCTGGTACAATTAAAAAAAATCAACAACAAATCTATGCTAAAAATCAATGCTCAAAATGTCTAGATCTTTTAAAAAGCTCTCAAAGCCAGTTTGGTATAATGTGGCAGAATATGCCTGAAGATGTTAATTCTGTGTTTCTACTGAAACATAGTCATTAAGATAGAGAACTTGCAGTATTCTTCACAGGGCACCATTTGAAGCGGAAAACAGCAGAGACTGCTGGTTTCAGGCCAAGGTTGGATTTTTCCAAACTCCTGCATGAAGGCATGTCCCAGAGGCCAGCAGCCTTGACAGAGGCGTGCAGCTGCACCACGGCCTCTCCCTGTGCGACGGAGCAAGGCTCGGAGCCAGAAAGGGTCACATATGGCTACATCCAGGTGCCAACTTTTTGTCACACGCTCGCTGCTTGCGTCGGGCAGGAGTGGGAGGATGTCCTGTGTCATTTTGCTGGTGCAGTTTGAGGGACTGAAGCCAAAAAAAAAAAAGGCGAAGAAAAGGGAGTAAAGTCAGCAAGGCTCCAGGTAAGAGCTGTTTTCCCTCTTGTTTTTAGGGCATCGGGACCTGCTCTTCCCCCCGACATCGGTTTGCAGCAGGACAGCTCTTTGCGCTGAGAGGGCCACGGGGGACAGGGACCCTGGGCAGGTGCGTCCCTCCGCCGAAGGGGAGGGGGTGTCCCAGCCAGGTCCCCTCTCCTGGCGGCCACGGCAGCCTGAGCCAGCGCTCGGTATTTCGGGGAATGGTGCCCCACGCCCNGAGAGGCGCGGGCGAGGTCCCGCTCCGCCGGGGCCGCGGCTGCCGGGGCTGGATCGGCCTCCCGGGCCAGTTGCCGGCAGGGAACATCCCGGAAGAGCGGCGGGGGCGCGGGGGGGGG
>VZTZ01049097.1:506153-563774 GCA_013400955.1 Drymodes brunneopygia
GGCGGCGCGGAGTGCCCAGGGACCGTGCGCGTCCCTCCCGGCCCCGGGCACCCCGCGGGCAGCGAGGGAACGGGGAGAAGTTTGGAGCAGAGGGCGGCAGCTCCGGGCGAGGAGCGCTGAAGCTGCTGGGGAGGATGGTCCTGGGGACGCGATGTCCCGTGCCCGACCACCGTGTCCCAGGCGTTCTTCGGGACAGGTCACGGGGGATCTGCCTGTGCCTCCCTGCCCCGGCTGCTTCCGGACTGACCAGGTTTAGTGTTTCTTAGCGCCAGGTATTAGCCTTTAGGGGAAGCCGCTAATCGGTGTCATACATAGGCTGCCTCTCATCGGGAAGGAAACTGAAATGACTTTTTCTCCGGCAGAAAAGCGATCAGAAGTGCGCCAGGTGCGATTTTTAAGCATGTCTCCTTCCCGAAATAATGTTTTATGGTCAAATTAATCAGTGGTGACAACACGAAGGCTAGAGAGTTATTTGCTGCTTAGGTATATTACAACACATATTTGAAACATAACTTGTGCATGAAGTCCATAATTTAAGTTGCACGGACAAGATAATGAACAACCATCATGCAGTTTGTGGATGCAAAATATATTCCTAGAAAACCAGGTAAAATATATCACTGACTTTCAGCTTTCTGTGTTTGCACTTTTCTGTGTTTGTCCTTGTACTAAGATCACGCACAAGGCAGGGTTTTTTTTCTTTCTGATTGCCACAGAATGTTGGCAGTGAGAGAATTGTTTCTTAATCCAGTTATAAATGATGCTTCTCAGCATTTGTTGAAGTTATTTGTGGACTAGGCAGAGCAGACAAGTGTTTTTAGCAAAGAGAGAAGTAAAAGTATTAAAAATTCCTGAAGCAATAGATAAAATTACTGTCTTCCTTTGGGGGCATTGTGGTTAGGAAATATATAGGGCATATTGACTTGCACAGTATAACTTCATCACCTTCTGTATCTAGGAAAAGCCCAATTTTTTGATAAAAAATTTGACCAAAACAGAGACTTTGAAAACAGCTGAAGGAAAGACAATGACACTTTGTTTACCTTTTCTGACTGAAGAAGTAATGGGGATCAGGATAGTCTGAGTTATTGAGTGGTTTTGTTTCAACTTATAATATTCTCTTTGAAGTTTGAACTTCAGTATTCATGCCATGATTGTTTTGAAATATTACATTGTGGTTGACTGCAAATACTTATATATATAAGTAAGATAATTTGAAACTTACTTATAAATACCCACATAACTTGTAAAAGCACACACCTTAGTGTACTGTTAGAGTGAAGGTTTAGTTCTGTAGCTTGGTTTTGTAAATATATCCTGGTGGAAAAGAGACCAGTCTCTTCATTTCTTTTCCTTTTTTTTTATTAGATGTGTCATAACAGTTACAAATAAAAGCCACACAGCATAACATATATCAGTATGGTATAAAAAATATACATGAGCTTCAAAAGCGGGACATATTTAAAAAATATGGATGCAAATAATGAAATGCAGAGAGATAGAAACTCAGTTAGGTCAGGTTAATCTGTCTGAAGGTGCAAAACTGTTCCCCTATGTCCATTCATCGACTATCCTCTTAACAAATAATATTTTCTGTTAGTATACTGATGAGTGTTTTTAATGAGCCTTTCAGAATGTAGCTACTTCCTTCAGTTTCTAAAACCTGGGATGGAAAAATCTGTGAGGAATCATTTGTATAGTTATCTCGACCAGCTCAAGATCCTATGTTCTCTGAACTCCTGCTGGGCTTTTTGCTGGACTTCATTGATTTCTCCTGCTGCTGACGATGCCTCAGGACTACACTCGGTTCTCTGGGCGTGGCTTCCTCTATACTGGCTTTGGAGGGGAAATGAGGGAAATTGGTGTGTTCTCTCCACTTCTTGATGTCCAAAGAGCCTCCATTCAATCCAGCATCTCCCTGGGTTGCACCTTGTTCTCTCATATAGTTTTGTGAGCAGTGGAACAGTTCAGGATTTCAGACTGGTTTTTTGCACTCTGTGGCATCCAGACTGGCCACTCAGACCCATGGGATCACCCTCAGCACTGAAAGGGGAGAATTACAAAAGTAAATCCAAGTGATCTTGTCTGGTAGAAGTATTTAGACAGTCAAACATCTGTGTTAGAATGGATTAAGATTCTGGTGTTTGCGTTTTTACGAGAGGATCATCCAGATTTTCATTGCAGCCTAAGAGTATGGCTTAGCAGAAATCCTAGAAAGTCAGAAATGGTGATCTGTTTGTGAAAAGCTCCCAAATCTGGCTTTCCTCACGTGAAATAATGTCTTCTGTACTTGACTTAAAAATTCTGGGTTTAGAAGTTTTTCCCGTTTTAGATTTATATTTGTTATTTCTTCCCTTCTGCCCTGACTATATTAATTTCAGCTTGGTTTCCTAAGGAGATGAAACTGAAAGAATAATAATGCTGTCTGACTGATAGCTCCCCTCATTGCCTCGGTGTAATTTTTTTACCCTTGGGGATTAATTTCCAACAATAGAAATAGAAGAGTAGGGATTTCAAATTGATGAAATCTTACAAACCTCGACTGCTGGTAACCAGGGAAGTGAGGGAGATGGGGTTGATGCCCCCACTGAAGGAAGAGCTGTAGCAAGCATTCAGCTTAATAGACATCAGAAAATTTGTGTGGGTGCTCCATAGGATTCTGAGCTTTATAACTTCTGCTGCTCGAGGCTTGGTGATTATATTTATCAATTTCTTTGCTCCTTGGGAGCACACAGTTGTGGCAGTTTTGATCGTGCCTTTTCTTTTCCATAGTCCTCTCAAAATAAGCTCAATAGGTCTGAGATGTTTCTGATAATGAGTTGGGAATGCAGACACTGTCATTCTTCAACATCGTAAGCTGACGTGTTGCTTTCCTAGCCCATAATTTAATCCTGCTTGATACAGGGTTGATAGCCAGTGGTGCAGTAATTTTCTTTGTTATCTTGACTCAATGCAAACACTCAATTACTGTGGTCACAATAAGACCTAGCTTCTTCCACAATCAGTTTCTCTCAATTGCTTACAAGTTTTTGATTAGACTTCAATTTGCTTCCTACTGCCACTGCTGTTTCTTCTGGTTAAGGCTACATCTGAATGTCCTCTTCTGCTTTCTCTGCGCAGCAGAATGCTGTAACACTCTCCTTTTGTCATGAGAAGGATAATGGAGGAGATATATGAAAAGGTGTTGTGAGTTTATCCAGCAAGACCTTTATGAATACATGTGCTTTTATTGACTTTAAAGTGGTGGTTATTGTTCTGATTATTTGTTCTGTTACACAACTGAGGAGCTGTGTTTACAGGTAATTGCCTATTTTCTCTTTCTTTGTCTTGCCAAAGTCAATAGCATCACAATACTTGTCTGTCTTTTCTCTTTCATTATCTCTCTATAAAATTACTGTGGGTAGGTTTTTTGAGGTGGTTGGGTTTGGTTGATTTTTTTTAAAAGTTTTTTTCTTTAGAAAGATTTAATAGTATATTAAGTTGATATACTAGCTTTTTTCCTGTTGTAGAATTTGTGTCAACTGGCTTTGCTCTCTGGGGATGAATACATATATAAATGAAATTAATTTAGTAAAGTGCTCATTGGATAATGTTGATTTCTTAGAAAGTATTTTTTTGCATTCACCTTGCACAAAGCTCTCCTCTACATCTTTTACAATCATTTATATACATTAAAGCCTTCATTCCCCACTAAAGACAGAGCACCACCATGCTTGTATAGCAATTACATTTGATTTATTCTCTTGTTTCATATTTGCAAGAGGAAGGGCAAGGTACACAGTGATGTCTTTTTTTCTGGGAACAAGCACAAATGCTTTTGTAGTTCCTTGTCCTGCCTCATCCTCTCGCACTTGGACGGGGCCAAACATCCTTCCCTTCTGCAAGGACCTGGCTTCCTGGCAGCCCCACACTGCTCCAGGTAGATGCCACCCTGTACCCTGGGCTGGGTGCCTCCCAGCTGGTGGCAGAGCCAACTCCCACAGCCGTTTCTCACCAGTGGTTGCATCGCTCCCAGAAGTGTGGGATGTAGCATCATACGTAGGTGCTACCCAGTCTGCTTCAGTTCAAATGCATCCAAGGGATGGATCTTAAAACCCTGCCAGTGAGAGTGTTTAACTTGTGCTGTGGTGAAAGATTGTGCCCTTACCTTGGCAGGACAGAGAAGGGCAGTGACATCCTGCACAGAGGGAGTGTTGCCTCTCCCCGTAGACCAGGGGTGGACTTGGGTGGGCTGAGAGCAGGAGTCCTTTGCACGGTCCAGCTGTGGCTGAGACAGCTAATCTGATTATAGCCAGAAAAAGCACTGTCAGCAAAGGGAGGTGATGATTTTACCAGGGTCAGGTTTGCACTGTACATGGGGAAAAGGACCTTGAGCAGCCTTTGGGTGTGGAGCTCCGGCCAGTTGCACCCAGGCTGAAGCATTTTGACAGGAGGATTTCATCTGTCTTTCCAGAGCACAGAAAGCACTGACTATATGCAGCAGAAGTTTTCTGCCTGTCTTTTCTTTGGTATGTGGCACACATCTTTCCGTGCTGAACCCAGAGGTAGGGGCAGTTTCTGTGCTGGGTTGTGTTGCAAGGATGCAGCTCTGAATTAAAAATCTTCGATTTTCTGTGTCCCTAGGAAGATCCCAGAAAATAATTGCAGATCACAGAGCACTTGCTTTTTTCTTTTTGCTTCTTCTTCTTTTAATCTACAGATAAAGCAATATTTGCCACATACATAATAACAGCAAAGCTATCTCTATTGGTTTTCCCCATCCTGTCCACATATTCCATCCAACAGAGGAAGGTGAACTGGGTTTACAGTACACAGCGATGTTTATGCCTGCAGTTCTGAACACCTGCCGAGGCAGAACAGAGGGAATAATTTATACTGCTCTCCAGCCCCTATGGACAAATGGGTAGCCTTTTATTTTAGCCTTTTTCAATTACCTTTGCAACCAGTTCACAGCATTCTGTTGGAAATCCAGAAGTTTGTCCCTGGGCTCCTGAGCAACCTGGAACTGTGATTAGTAATGCAGCTTTGGAGTTGTTGAAATGCCCTTGGAAGATGTGCAGCATTCAAGACCATACAATTTGATGTTCTGTCTGTATAAAGTGCTGCCCTTTGCTCAGGCTCAACATTCCTTTTAAGTTTTGTTTTGCCTAGTTTGGAATCTTGTGTCATTTGTATCCTTTAGCTGAACACCTGACCCATTGATATTTTATATCTTCTTCATTACAAGGTACTTTGGTCTTGCTGAGATAGATGCAGAAGCATTGGCAGCTCTTGAATATTTCATACTAACTGATGAAAGTGCTCTGTGGTATTTCAGTGAATAATGACAAAAAGATTGTCATTGAGATGATTCTGCACCCTTCCTCTTCTTCATCAAAAATAGCTTTAATTCCTGGGCAATATATGGCATGCTTTGTTCATAGGCAATTTCTATCTACAAAGGTGGATTTTCTAGTCCTTAATTAAGGGAGTTTCCATTAAATAGTGTTGGTAAGATTTGTCCTGGAAGTATGTATGTGGAAACCTTTGTATGTCTCTTCTGTCTATTGTGGATGAGGTTTGGTTGGGTATGAGGGCTAAAGGAAGCAGAACATGGGAAGATGATGTCTAGAAATTCTGTCTCTGAGTGGACAAGCAGTTCTGAAAACAGTGTTTGAACTAGAATTTCCCCCATAGCACCAAGTAGAAGGTATTTGCCTAATACCTGAAGTATGCATCTTTCTCAGGGCTTAGCCAGTTGTGAATAGCATTGTTTGCTTTGGCAGGTGACACAACAAGGTGTTAAGCAATCATGTGGCACTTCATCTTGATTTAAATCCACAAAACAGTGAGAATGCTAAAGTACCAAGGTAGTACCTTGTAATGAAGAAGATCTAAAATATCAGTGGGTCAGGTGTTCAGCTAAAGGATACAAATGACACAAGATTCCAAACTAGGCAAAACAAAACTTAAAAGGGATGTTGAGCCTGAAGTTTTTCTGCTATTTATATGAATAGAAATTTTGAGGACTGGCTTTATAAACTACTCTGAAAAAAAAGGAAAGCCGCCCTAGAACTGAGGAGGAGGGCAGAGATCTGCAATTCTGTTGCCACTTCCTGAGGATGGATGGGATGCTCCTACAGAGACAACTTGTAATGGGAAGACAAGACACTGATTTAGCTGCAACCCTGCCTGTAGCAGAGCCAGGCTTGGATATAGGGTCATGGTTCCCTGGACACAGGGAGTCAGATGATGCAGTGGAGTGTGTCAGTGTAGTTCACCTTTCCTGTTTCCTTGCAAAATAGGATGCACTCTCCTCCAGGGAAGGAGCCATTTTCTAGAATATCAAAAGCATGCTGGTCATGGCTGAAGCAGCTGCCCCATGAGGAATGGCTGAGGCATGGCTGGCTCAGTCTGAAAGAAGATGGCTCTGGAGGTACTGACAGCAGCCCCTGGTACCGTGGGGAGGGAGGTGGTGAAAAAGAGAGAGCTAAAGACACAGGGAACAGCAGCTGGACCAAGCCAGAGAGGTTCAGATGGTTCACAAGGAAAAGACTCCATGGCTGCCCATGGTGGCTGTGCCAGCTCTGCTCTGGGGGTTCCAGCCCCAAGGGAAGACAGCCCTGATCAGCCTCATCTGACCTTGGTGCTTGCCTGGACCGGGGAATCCTGAGCCCAGCCAGCCTGAGCTGTCCCATGATCCTGTCATTCCAAGCTCAAAGCTGAGCCTCTGAAAAGTTGCTGTGAAGCCCTTGTTAACCATCTATGCATGAAAAACAGGGAAGAAGAACCTTAATTAACAGACTGAAAGAAGGCCTGCTGACAGTACCTTTAATAAGAAATAACGAATAAATGCTAACAACAGCATTGCAGTTTGCAGTCCCTGCCTTAAAATATCTTGCTAATACAGTCTGCCTTAGATATGGTTAAATTCAGTGTTGTAAAACAATTTCTAAGTGTACTACATGTGATCTGTTTCAGGCTTCAAGTCTAATTCAGTCTGCTGCCTTTTGTTCACTTAAGAAAAGCTTTCTCCAAGGCACAATACAGTATAATAAAAATGCAGGGACTTTGTAAACATGTTTTCCTAAAGCTTTAATGTGATTGTTATGTTTTGTGTTCAAAAATGAAACACTGAGCCTACTGCCTTCTTGGAAGTAGGCATCACTTGCAATAGTGTGATTTTGATGTTTAAAAGAAAGGTCCTTAAGTTCTTCTAATGTGTTCTTCTAATGTGTTCTTCTAATGTGTCTTGCTTGTTTTTCTTCTTGGAAAGGTCAGATAATAGGAATTCTGTTGTGATATTTTCTCTAAATGTTTTCTCAGAAGAGCTGGATTGCAGTGAAACCTCTTGGTAACAAAGCCTCCAGAGAAGACAGCCACTGACTAGTCTATTATTAAGACTGTGAGTTGCTTCTGTTTAACAAAAAAAATACTAAAGAACCATACCAAAAAGTAAGCTATAAGCAATTGCTTCTACAATAGAGTTTCATTTAAGCAAACATCAAGCAAAAAGCTCCTCTCCATGTTGTCAAAACTGTTTCATAAGCAGTGATTGAACATGTGTTCCCCGAGTAACACAAAAGAGTTGGCATTAAGAAGCCAGTGGTGCTTTCAACCACTTCCCCTCTCTTCCCCATCATTACTCAGAAACTGCTACTAAAAGTGCTTGCTGTTTACCTCAGAGAGCTTAAAAAGCTTAAAAAGATGAGTGCGTGAGGGTTGGAGGAATATTTGTTTTCTTTCCCGTTGAACTCACATTTGTTTGCTAGAAAAGCTAGAATTGTGGAAGGAATTGAATTGAATAAAAATAATTCTCAACCAACTCCTAATAGAAACAACCTATTATTGATGTGATTGGAAGGTCTCCACTTGAACATAGAAGGTGTTTATCATGAGGCATGATGCTTTTAGGAACAAGGATCACTGAAAGGGCAATGCTGGCTTTCTCTGTTCTGAATTGGTAGTTTTATTATTTACAGTTTGAAGAGAGAGTACATGCTGTCCACGCAGTTCCTTTTATTAATGAGTAACTCACTTTTATGTTCCTTCTCTCCTTCCGATTTCTCATTAGTTACATGTAGCTGGAAGTAGCACTCCAAAGTAAAGCAGAATAAATGGGATGGTGTGTTTCTCAAACAGATTTCCCAAGACACTCGATGTGTTCTGTTCTAGCAAGTTTTAAAACTAAAAAAAAGTGAATATTAAGTCATGATACTAATTCATTTAGCTTTACTGAGTATTAAAATAATTCTAAATGGAAAACTACTTGCTATAATCCCATTTAAGGAGAGAGAATTTCTTGGTTTGAGTCAATGATAACAATTCTTAACAAAACAGTCTTAGCCTGGAAATTGAATGTTGTTACAGAAACTTAGTTATCTTGAAGAGATGTAATGAGACATTCACCTGTATATTCTTGTGTTAATTAATCAACTGGTTAACAATCCAGCCTTTGTAGAGAGTTAAATTTTGTCATGTAAAGGGAGAACAAACAAAGCTGGAGGCCTCTTTAGTAGCAGTTGGTGGTCTACAGAACATAGAAGAAAGATGAACAAATTTATCCAGCTGATTTACACATCCACATAGAGTGATATCCACCTCATGATTCTGACAACCAAAAAAGTCAATTAAAACTTCACATCTTAATGATTTTAAAAATTGCTTGTTCTTTGGAGTTTTGTAAAACCTAGAACCTGAAGTTCTGTTGCTTAAAATTAAATAAATACTCTGGAAGAACTGAACTGAAAGATGAGATTTAGAGATGCATCTGTTTTAAAAATAAAGCTTAATGACTTGATTAGTTCTTACTATAGATATTTTAACTATGCAACTTTTCTAGGCAAGCATTTTGAAAGGGAATGGTAATTTTTTTTTAATCTGTATCTTGGCCTCATTTCTGTACCTTTTTCAGAATTTAGGAAAAGGCATGTAAGATTAGAGGTGAATTAAAGCAAATTTAAAAAAGGTCAATTTTAATTTGAATGGCTCAGTACCTCCCCATCCCCACTCTCCTGCGTGCTCCCAATGCTGTTCCATGTGATTAGAGCCCCCAAAAAGCTGGGATTTCCAGCCCAGGCCTTTCTGTATGGCTACCTTTCAGGGTAGGATTGAGTGCATTTGTTACTGCTCTATTCCTGGCTGAGAACTGGAGAGCAGAGATAATAGCCAGCAGAGCTGTCTCTGGGGCAAAGGATGTATCCTGTAATCCCAGTTTCCTTGTTAAGACTCTCCAGCATCAGCATTTCATGGAGGAAGAGGAGGGAGGCTGACAGCCCAAGCTGCCATCTGACAGGAGTCACGTTTGATGTACGGATGGCAGCAGATCCCTTCCTCGGCTGTGTCTCTGACATGGGAGGCGGTCCAGTCTTCAGCCTTAGAGAAGCAGGAGCCCCACAAAGGTGAGATGTGATTATCATTTGAAGTTAAGCTGTTCCCAAAATGGGGATATTTGTTCAGATGTCTTACCCGGAGCTGGCAGAGGGATCTGGCTTCACTCCTGCTGTGCCAGTCTGAACTGCTCCAGCAAGACAAGACAGCAGGCCCAGTCTATTTATATCACTGAACAAAAAAGGTGCAGGATAGGACCTCATTCTGATTTGGGGGCAAAGGCCTTGACAGCAGAACACATAGAGACATGCTCTTTTGATGGAGCATGTCTTTTTAAGGCTTCATCTCCTAAGAGAGTGTAGCATTCAAAAGCATGAGGATAGATGGCTCATCACTAAATGGGATGTGATGAGGGGGAAGATGCTCAGCCTCAGGCAGCATGGGAGCTAAAAACAGCTCAGTGGTGTTGTGAGCTGTGTTTGCACAGTGCCAGCACAGCCAGTGCTGAACTTGGGAGAGGCTGGAGATGTTCTGGAAATGTTCAGGGGAGCGAAAACCTCAGGGGCAAAAGCACTGAAACTGAGGAAGGAATATTATGTCATGTTCGTGTCTGGTATCAGTATGGAGTTTCAAAAATTGTTAAGAAAATAAGCATATGGACTGTATAAAAGGCACACAGACTTATTTGGGATGAGGAACATACACAACACTGTTCTCCTTTTTACATCTCTTCAGAAAGTATCTTAGCATGTTTTCTGCGGATTTGTGTCTCTGAATTTAGAGGGGGAGGATGAGGAGGAAGGGAAGCTGAGAGGAGAGTGTTGCTGGGATATAACAGAGTTTAGCACCAGTTTGTTTGCAAGTGGAAGATGCAGAGGAGCTGCAGTGATGTGGTATATTGTTAATTATGATTCAGTGTAGCTCTGGAGTTGTGGATCCTAGGAGAAATGCCACTCTGCACAAATATAGCGTTCAGAATTGGTTGGTGAACTGTAACATCTGAAATGATACTTCTCTAGATAAAAATAGAGCTTAAGTGTGCTAAACATTCAACAAACACTTATTGCAACTCTAATTTGAATGTTTAAACTGTGAAAAAATTACCAGGAAACACCCACTAATAATTCTGTGGCATCTGCTTTCTGGAGGAAATTGTGCCCTCATTTTCTAAATTAGAGAAACAAAAATAACAGTTAATTATTTTATTTTTTTTCTCAGGTCATGCTGCACTTGGTAATAAGTCACTGGTAAACAGCTCATGAACTGTCTGTGATTCTTGTTTTGGGTGCTGAGTTTACAGGATGTTCACTAGGAAGCCTTGGGAAAGGCAGCCACCAGTGGGAGAGAGGAGCAGAGCTGAGGTGACAGAGCAGGGAGAGCTCAGGGAATAAGCTCTGTGTCATGTGCAAAGGCCTTGAGGACCCCTCTCTGTACACTTTGACAATGGACATCAATGCTATTGAGCAGAGCAGTGAGATTAAAGGTCAGGATGGTTTTGTTTTGTAACCAAAATGGGCAGTATGTCTATTGAGGGGAACGGTGGCTGACTAAATGAATGTGCTTTGGCAACAGCAGTTGCATCCAGGTGTTGTCTCATGTTTTGGGGGCTGTGGCACAGTATTCCAATGTAGGTTACTTTTCTTCTTCAAGGTAGAGGACACTTTGAGTACCCTTTTAAAACTTGGATAGCTCCCTCCTCCATTAAAAAATGAAGGGATGCTATAAAAATACCAAGGCTAGAATATTTCCTTTAGTAATAAATTTCCCATAGGAAAACTGCTTTGTATTCAACAGTTTAATGCTGGGGTTGGTACTGGTGCTTGGGTTTAATAGAGTTTATTAAAGTATCTTCATTATTCAGAAGAATAAAATTGTTCTGGTGGTTTTGCACAATTTTGCACTGCATAAGCAGCACTGTTGTGATGGTAAAGACTATATTATTTTTGTCTCCACTATTCAGGAAGAGCTGGGATGTTACAGTGTACTGGTGGATCTGTATAACCAGACAAGGTACTGGTAATCAAACACAAATATCTGTAGGAAAGGTCATCTTAGTTATCAGATACATATGCCCTTTTCCCATCTACCAACTTGCTGTTTTAATGGCTCCGGCGTGGCACAGATTTGTTACTAATCCTTGCTCTGAATCAGCAGTGCCTACTGAGATAATGCAGGAATTGTACAGAGCTTTAGAGGGATGGATGGTTCAGATTAAAAAAAAACCCAAGAAACAAAAAAGCCAAACCGATCAAAAGAGCTTTTCTATTACACCCCCAAATTGTTTACTTCTAAATCAGAAATTCATTTAAGCCATTCTTATTTTTCATAACTTGATCTTGAAGAAGCATTTTTACCAGCAGATAACCCTGATTTTTTTTCTGCATTGGTTTTTCTTTCCCCCTGGGACTGAGTTGTGAGGGCAGCTATCCAGTTAATCTAGAGTGAGCTTCCACAAAGCCTAGATGTGTGGGCTCACAGTTCCTAGAGGCAGCATAGCAAGTGCCATCTTATCCAAGGATGTAAACACCGCTGGCTTTGGCCTCACACCTCCACCTCGGCATAGTGGATTTGTGGCTATTTGTGGCCACAATTTCTGCTCATCTTCAGCCTTTTCTCCAGCCTGATGATGAGCCACATCTTGCTGTCAGAGTTATTTTGTGCCACAGTCTAGGCTGTGGCACCTGAAAGATCCCTCCACCTTGTGTTTTGGTGACGTGGATGGTTGTGGGGCATCCTGCATTGGAAGTGTTCTTCTGTGGCTGGAGGCCATCCTTCATTTGGGGATCTTTGAGGTAGGGGCAGGTTTTCTCATGAATCTCCAGCTTGTCCCTGTTACAATGGGAAAACATTACCTTCTGAGTTGCGAGATGAAGCCTTCAAAGCACAGAACAGACAACTGCTTCACCAGGGAGGCTTCTTGCAAGACTGAGCAGTTAGTGTCCTCTAATGAGGCAAATGAGTGATGTGCCCTGGATTTAGCTGTGCCTACCATGTGATAATAGAAATTAACTGTGAAAATTTATGATCCCAAAGCCTGACATGCTTCACAAGACAAGGGTTCTGCCACTGCAGAGTGTTTTTTTCACTCAATTTGTTTTTTCTTACAGCCCCTGACTCCAGGTTCATTCAGCTATTTCAGGTCACTTTGTAAGCAATCTGAAACCACACTCTACTAAATACAGCTTTCCTGGATATGTAGGTTCAGCACATTTTCTTGTTGCATGAAATCTCAGAAAGGCTATTAGCAAATCCTGACTTTGATTTTTTCTTTTTATAGTCGTTTACAGTTTCAGATAAAATTGCCACTTGCACTAGTAAAGGGCTTAGTGCGAAATTGCAGTTCACTCACTTTTGACTAGGTTATTTTTTCTGTGTCAGTTTGTGTTATCTGGTACCTGTTTTTCAGCCTCCAGTTCTGTAGCTGAAAGGTCAAAATTTCAGGAGAGTAGTTTATTTGTAGAAGTTGCTTCCTTTTTCTTCACGTAGATACAATTTTCATATAAATATCAAGTATTTTGACAGTCAGCTCTCAGATGTGATCAAGGTACACATCTCTAAAGAGTCAAGTATTAGCTCATGAAACTCAGTGACCATGAAAACTGAGAGGATTGTGTAGGACTGGTTAACTGGTACGTCCTAAGAGCATGTGGTAGGACAAGGGTTAGGCACAAATCCCTGACTGATGGTATTTGGGGCAGAGTAGCTTTTGTGCCACTAACAGACATGACAGTTCTGCTAAATAACTGGTGTCTCCTCTCCTTCATGTTGCCCTGAGGATTCTTTGGAGAACCAAAACATTACTAAGGACAAATAGAGAAAACTCAGAGCATTGTACGATAATTTGGCTGCAGAGCTTGGACATCCTTCAGTGGGAATGGACATGCTTGAATTGCTGTGCATGAATCTTTTTATGATATTGAATAAAACTCTGAATGTATATGTGTTTTATTCCCTGAATACAGGGAATCTTGAGGCCCTATGCCATGTGTCTCTTCATTTCTGTGAGATGTATCCTGCCCTATTTCTGTTTCAAGGGGATTTACTGCATTTGTTTGGAAGCAGTGCATCCTTAGAAGAACTTTTTAGCAGCTCTTGAAAGAACAGTTTCCTGCCTCACAGGGTATTTTTAGCCAACTTAGACCCACAACGCATCAAGACCTAAGGAATGGACAACCCAGGACTTGAAGGATAGAGTTTTGTGCTGGTATCTCTCTTCCTTGTGGAAGTTGAAAGTAAATGAGGATGAATTTGGTTTCTGATATATATCAGAAGATCTGTTACAAACTATGCCTGGCTACAGTAGACTCTCGGATCTCTGCAGCACAGGATCTGGTGCAGCACTGGCCTTGCTTTTTTTTTGGGGATGCCCATGACAAGGGCAAATTAAAAATCTATAGATCTGCCTGCTTGTTGCTGTAAAGCTGCATGGTTAATTAATGTGTGGCCTGACCATATCCTTGTGTAGAGCACTGACATGTGAACTGTGTTCAGAATAAGCATAAGTGCATTCATCTTTTTCCTCTGTATAGGTGAAGGGAAGAATTCACTCCTGGAATGAACAGAGGGAATATTGTTGCTGTGTATACCTGACAGAGAGATGGACTAGGAAAAATACCTGGTGAATTAATATCAGAATTATGTTCACTCCCAGGCTGCTGAAAGCTGCCCAGGTAGTCTCCCATCATTTCAGTGGTGTACATACCCAGCAGAGAGAAGAGCAAGAACACCACCACATTGCCTGAGGTTTGGTGTCACAGCACACTGAGTCTGGAGGTGACCTTCAGTTCTCATCCGTGTGATACCCAGTGTGCCAAGGCTTACTTCCATTGTTTTATTTCAGGTTTGATCTCTGTGACGCCAGACATGGAATATCACATGGTCAGTCACAGCCTGTTAGGTCAAAAGAAGTATTAGCAAATGCAGTGACAGAGCCTGTCTGATGGATACCCTTGTGCTGACAGCCACAGGTGTTCTTGTGCAGGACACTGCATAGGGGCAAGGCAGGAGAAGGTGCAGTGACAATGTGACATGAAATTAGAGAGGGGAAAATCAGTAGTGGATTCAGCAGTGAATTTGACCATAGGGCAGTAGTGTTTGAAGACACTTCTCTTGAGGCTTTTCATCAAGGCTTCAGGCTTATTGTTCTGCCATGAATATCAGTTATGCATCTTCTTGTTATTTGCTACGTGCAGGTATAAATACCATGTTTTCATGACATGTAAAATTGCATTCCCCTACTGATAGCAGCAAGGAATCTTGCAGGAAGGATTGGAAAGCACTTGTAAAAATTCTGTTTAATGAATGAAGCTATAATGAAATATGCAGAGGTTGTGGCTGGGGTTTAATGATTCCTGCTTTTCTCCTCCTGCTCTTTGCAGAGGTGCTGCTGTTCCAGGGAGTGCTAGAGAACCCCTTCAGGCTGCAGCTGTGTCTGGCCTGCACAATGCAAGAAAAAAGACCGAAGAAAGCCCTTTTCCACTTCTGCTGTCCCTCTGCATCTCTTTAGGGATCAGATATGATTCATTGTCTTTCCTGGGATGGCCTTCCCCTCACCTCCAAATGCCATTCAGCCCTCGGAGAGCCCTGGTGTGAGAGCAGATTGCTTTAGTTAAACATTGGCAAGTGACCACATCCTGCAGCTGGGGTCTGTCTGGGCTTCTGACCCCTTTTCCTTCTCGTCATAGGTTTTAAAGAGGGATTTAGTTTTGGAACTGCTGACTTCAGCTCTCACATCTATGCTGATGGCTTTATTAATGGTAGAGACATCACATAAATTGTCATCTCCTGACTGCCCAATGTCAGAGATGTCTCTGTAGACTGGACAGCAGGTGTTGATTCTTTGGGGCATTAGACTTTTAAATTTCCTCGTCATCACCTTGCTTTAAAGAACACTGTTACAGGGGTTGGTTACTTGTGCTGGTGCCCTTCCAGAAGGGCACCCTGCAGCACTGCAGGGTTGCCTCTCCAGCCACCAGCCCAGCATTGCTAGGCTTGCGGGGTGATCAGTATGGGAAAAACTGTGTGTTCATCTCTTTGTGCACCGTGAAACTTTCCATTTTACCATTCAAGCAGAGTTTAGCTGAAGTGGAGGGGTGACACAATTTCAATAGGAAAATAAAATTGATAATCTCAGATTATTTTCTGATTGAGCTCCTTCAGTCTTTAGAGTGCTTTTTCATTGTCCAATGCATCTTTGAAATAAAAAAAAAAGAAGCTAAACTGAATGAACAGTTATTAAGATCCTTTCCCATTTTCATCAGAAAGCTGATGTCTTATTAGCACAAAATACCCTTGTCATTTTCCACTCTTAGATTCTGCTTTCTGCCTCTCCAAAATCAGAAGACACAGTTGACTTTTCCTTGCTGTAGGAGAGAATAGTCCTTCCCCTCTGCCAGAGATTGTTGTGGGCCTGATTGGAGGTTATCTCACACACCAGCTTCTGGAAGTTGAAATCAAAACCGAAAATATTTTTTTGTAGTCTTCTCTTTGTTACAAACTTGATGTTCTGCCTTGTCACAGAAAGGAATGGGTTTTCTTAAACCAATTTTGACTAAATTAGTTGGACTTGTTTTTGGTATGGGAAGGTAAGGAAGGGAAGTTTTTCTTAAGCTTAGAACTGACATAATGGGGATTTCTTTTGGGGAGTTTGGTTTTGTTCCTGGACTTCTGTCCAGAGCAGCTGGGAACAGTTGAGCTGGTTCTTATGAAATGGGTATCTACTGTGTAGTGTCTTCTTGCTCAGAGAGGTCAAAAATAAGGGAAAACACTGTGAACACATGAAGATGCTTCCTGCTGTATAGTCTCCATGTATCCTGTGCTCAACAGCTCATGCGTTATTTGAGTGAGATATAGTATTTTTGTGTTTAATGGCTTTTGATAGATTTTGCTTCCTTTGGGTTTTTTATGACCTCCTCAACATTGTTGATTACCTCCTGAACATCTCACTCAGCTCTTTATATTGATCAGAGTTTTCAAATCCAGGGTAGATTTGCCACATACTCCCAGAAATTGCTCCCTGACGCCACCTTCATGACATCAAGTAGGTTCTGTCTTGGAAACAATTGATATTTATTGCCTCTTAATTCTGTGAATATTTGAAATACTAAGATTATGTGTAATGAAAGCAAATCATAAATCTGTGGAGGTGTGTGAATTTGCAGAGTGTTGGTTTCTGACAGAGATCCTGGCCAAGTGACAGGACATCTGGAATGATAGCACAATCTTTCCCAAGCCAAGCCTCATTGCTGCCATATTTCACCTCTCTTTTGGATGTCACTGTTGTCTCACCATCACGTGGGGTTCTCTCCTTGTCCCTGCCACAGCTGTAGCTGTTACTTTCTTGTCCACTTCAGGTATGTAGAGATGTTCCCAGTGCATTGCAGGCTGAGCAGTTTTGAAGGCAAAAGCATTGCTCTTGTGCCTCTCAGCACACACAGAAATAGTGTGAGGAGAGAAGGGGTGTCTGTGCAGTCAACACCCCTCAGATGATCTGTCTGTCGATTATACCAATGGTTTACATTGAGATATCCCAAAAGAAAAGAATGAAACAGGAACTAGCTACAAGTCTGGAAGAAACAGGAACTCTGCTCTCCTATTGAGGAAAGCAGAGTTACTCGTTGTATGTGAAGATCTGAAGAAAATGTATGTTAACAAAACATCTGAACTTGTGTAATTAATACTTAAAACCTAATTACAACCAATTGTTTTTACACTCTATCATTTAACTTAAATTCTTAGAGATTCCACATGAGAAGTTCAGATACTCATCAGTTCTGTAAATTAATGAGTAATTCAGTATGTATGTACAGCCAGGACTGTTAAGGGAAAGTTGCTTAAATAAGTCTCATTAATACAGACAAATTTGTTTTTAAAAAACTTTTTCCGCTGCTAAAAACAATCTTCATTTATTGCTCATTCCTGAATGTTTAGAACAGATTTTGAGTTTTAAAGGCTTATCAATAAGTATTAATATCACTGGGTATGGAAAGTTTGGGGTTCTTTCCCTTCATCTGTGAAATTTCTTTTGAAAGTAGTAGGATGTCCTTATGCAAGTTGCCGGTAAAGGAAAGAACTACAGCTGTAAGCAGATGTGGCTTAAGCATAAGATAACCTACCAAGTAGCTATAGACTTTTCAAAACCTTGATAAAAGAACTCATGGAATGTCATTTTTTTACATATTTCACTGCAGATTATGCTTATGGAGTAAGTTGTTTAGCTTAATAGTTGCAACATGGGTTCAGAAAGCGAATTGACCTCCAGTATCTGTTCAGATGTGGAGCCCACCTGTCTCTGTGTATGGGAATGGTAAAAATGTGCACGTTGATAAGCTCCATCCATTTTTGAAAGATAAACTCCTCAAATATGGGTTCACAAAGTGAAAATCATGCCTGCCAATATCCTTCATGTTCAGCAGAGGCTGTGTGAGGAGGATTAAGTCATTGTGCATCCTCTCAGGTTTCAAAGATGCTTCACAGAAGGCAGAATTACTTGCTGCTAGTCCAAACCTGTACAAAGTCCCCCTCTTTGACCCCTGTTCTGCATTTAAGGTCCTGGAAGTGTTCCCACTAACATAAGCATGACTTGGACAAAGTATTCAATCTACCTTAACATCTGTCCTGGGTTGACTATATGATCCGTGTATCCCCAATCGTCTGTCCTGCTTATGCCAAATATTAAGTTCTATAGCTTTAAAGTTAGGCCCANCACAACATCACGTCTTTATTTCTTCAACATAGACACCCTTTTTTGCTTCCAAGATTCCAGAGGCTGAGCACCACACTGAAGTGAGGCAACACTGCTCCAGATCAGTACAATTATACAGTGCACAATCTAAATTGGTGCCATATTTGTGTATTTTAGAAGAAAGAGCAAGTTTGTCTCTTACAGCCTATAAGATGCTGTAATTGCAGTAATGGAAACAGGAAGCATAAAGGAGAAGGGTTTGTTTGTAGGCTGAAGTTTAGTCCCTCCCCTGCAGTGGAGCTGAATTCAGCCAACAATCTTGTGCCTCTCAACAACTGGCATAAAATGCTTCTTAGCAGAGGTCAGCACTTAAGAGGCTGCTCCTAACACAGATGGAAACTCACCTGAAGGCAGAATATGGCAACAGTTACCATGAACTCTCTCTGAGACTGTCACAGATGAGTGTTTTAGGTCACTTAAGGAATCACTGCCAAAGGTAACAGCATCAGCAGGTTTAATCTGGATTTGGGAAGGTGCATCTTGACAAAGTTCAGTGGCAAGGTTCATTCTATGACTCTCTACACAGAAAAAGCATACAAAGCAACCTTGGATTAGAACCAAATTTTAAATTATTTACATGGAGAACAAGAATGAAAAAGGATAAAGATGTAAAAGGTAAGGGAGATAATCCCAATGAGTCATGAGGTTCTAAGAGGATCCCCTTGCTTTCTAAATTCCTATTGGAGTGTTGGTGCAGCTGAGTCCAATCTTAGTCCCAGGCTTAGTCAATGGTTTATGGTCAGTGGTCTAAAGGATTTCATAGGGAAATACAAGGACTGGGGCAGACCCTCTGTTTCCAAATGTTTTTGAGCCTTTTTAAGCAATTTCAGACCATGCTGCCAGTAGCAAGGAGGTGAATTGGTGCCTTTCTTCCACACTGCTTCAGAGGGATGTTGGGTTTTGATGTTTTCGAGTGAAAATTCAGTAAAGCACATTAACCTCATTAATCACAGGGTGAAGAAAAGCCCTGTCAGAGAATCCAGACTTTATCTTTGCCTTTTGCTTTTTGAGACACTGAAAGGAGGAGAAAAAAAGACATCAGAGTGATGGTACTGAGATTCAGAAATTGTAACTGGGCTAGGGAAAAAACCCTGTACCCTAGGTGCCAGGAATGGAAGCCTGAATCTGAAAGGGCAACTTGAACGGCAGACTGTCTGACTTGTTTTCCTTGAGGGGTGTGCTGTTCTGATCCTGTTTTCTCTTTATGAGTCAAATTTTTATCAAGTTGTTCTTATTTCACTACTATTTTACACTAGTGCAAAAGGAAAATATATTATTAAATCTAGTGGGCTTGTGTTTGTACTTGTATAAATAACTCTTCAGCAAATCATTTATTAGTTACTGCTACTGCACAGCATCAAGGGATAAAAAAGACTCCCAGTGTAGATGTGCCTACACAAAGACTGTATTCCTAAGGGAGCACTAAAAAATGAACACCAGCCTAAAAAGCACGTGCCATGTTCACTATCTGAAATTTGGTAATTGAAGTTCATACACGCAAAGATAGTAGCAGCCTTATGAGAAAGCATCATTTTAGCATGTATTTCAAAACTTGCAGTACTGACAGCTCCTGCAGCACTGATGAGTCGGCTGCATAGAGGTGAAAGATTTCTGATCTTCCTGTCAGCAAAAGCATATGTAGACCTGATAGAGAAGATAATGAAAATATTCATGGCAGTTTTTACCCTCACTGCTATTTTTTTTTTGTGCTGACCATTTATAAATGGATATGGGAAACAAATGAATCATCATTTTGTGGTGGCAAGTATAAGGTTCCGCTTCCAGTCTGAAGTGCGTAAGTAATTAGTTATTTACGACAATGCTCTTTGAGAGCAAGGGTAACATTGCGTTTGTGCGTTTCACTGCATGGATTACGTTGTTGTCTTTAAACCAAGGATTTGGGAAGGGCAGGTTTTGAGTACTTTCTTACAGGCTGATAAAGCACAGGAAGCAACAAGAGCTTTCTCAATTGCTCTAACAATTCTTGCAGTTGCCTGATATTCCCTTGCCACTTACCTTTGCAAAAGATACTGACATGGTTGAAGTATGGTTTCTGATCCTGGCCAAAATCAATGGGATCAATGGATCTCTTCTGTCATGGATTATGTGCAGATTGAAAACCATAATTGGGCCTTGTCACAGATTAAAACCCAATACAGTTATGGACCTCTTAATTTTGATTTTGGAGCATTACTTTTCTATCATTGGAATCTGTTGCCCTGTTGAGCAATAATGCCATTTACTGTGAGACACACGTCAGAACCACAGCTGAATAAATGCAACTTCCACATTATGAAAACAGATTTGAAGCCACATATTTAACAAGACTTCATGACAGCTAGTGCTGACTTGCAGAGTGTCACAGACAGGACTAATACCTGGTACAGCTGCTGGGAGTTATTTGCATAACATATTGAGGGCAGAGAACAACTGCCACAAATTTTGCATATCATCAATTCCCTTTATTTTTCTAACTTCCAAGCAACATGCCTCACTTTTGTCCTGAAACACACTTGTAGGTAGAGGCCAATCTTATACTGAAATGGAAGACAACTGGATTTTTTACCTACCTGAGCTAAACAAGTACAATTTGACATTTCAGTTGGATTCATGTGAAGTGACTTATATATATCATAACCACCTAATTACTGCACTTTCTTTCTCAGAAAAATCCTGATAGAACTCTTCTTGAACAGCAACAGTCACATCTTTTTTCTAAATGGCCATCTGATGAGTTAAGCAGTTAGTTCTGGATATAACCACAACTCCGGAAATAAGTTTTGGAAACATTTTCCTAATCAGTTTTTGTGTGCAGTTTAGCCATAAGCTCAAACAACCTGTGGCAGCAGCTCCTGTGCACATAATCTGTTGTGGTTGCTCAGCAGTGAGGAGGGCATGGCAGAGGGGGGCCTGTTCTAGTGACTTTAGTAAGTTCATGAAAGGATATCTCGTTACCTCCTTGGACTCATGCTGTGTCTACTGCCGCTGTTTTCCATGCATCTTCAGGATGCTGAAAGAATTTCTGTACAGATTTGTTACCAGTTCTGTGGCAGTGGGATATCCAGCTTTTGTCAGTCAATGGTATTTGCAGATTCAGTGGCTCTCCTGTTCTGAAATCATATTCAGTAAAGGAGAGGCACAGTCAGAATAGATGATTATAGCTCTGAAATACTTGAAAAAGGGAATGTAGAGGGAATGGAAGATGACAAAGATGGAAGCCATCTGAAAAGAAACAGTCTTTTTCAAAGGAAAGTTAGAAGCAGGCTTTCAAATAATGAAAGTAGCAAAAACTTGAGGTAGAATTAAATAGGAAATAGCAGGACTATGTTGGAAATACTGCTGAAGCTGGTTGAACTTTGTGCATGAGGTGTTTTCTGGGATTATTTGTCCTTACTGGGATAAGAGGAGGCAGCAGACTGTTGAAAGAGGCAGAGGAGCAGTCACTGCACAGAGAACCCAAAGGCTTTTGGGATGGAACTGAGCTGAAATAAAAAGCCAACCTGCCAAAAACCACAGAGACTTTAGCAACTACATCTGCTCTTTGGCTGCTGGGTGTGAATGGAGGGCTGGTGGCAGAATGCACTTCAGAAACCTACAGTGCCAAGCTGAGTGCAAACATCACTTCCTTAAACGTATTTGTCTTCTTATACCTCCACAAAAGAATACAACTCTAATCAATGAAATTGAATTGCAGATTTGGAAAGCAAAAAGGGAGAAAGATGCTGATGATGTTTCTCAGTTTTTTTAACATTTGAGGGAAATCTGTTTTCCTGAGAAGGTGGAGGGGCACTACATTAGGCTCGTTTCTATTTTGTTTTAGGAACCAGAGCATGATCATATTCTCAGAAGCCACAGTTCATGCTCCGGGGGAAAAAGGCCAGGTATCATTTAGATGCCAGCTGTTTGTCACTCTTCTGAATACAGAACCATTGGCCTTTTTTATTTTCTATTACTTTTGTAAACTGATACAGAATAGGATTGTATGGAGGGAGAGTCAGATGAAAAGATGGTAAAGTAAAACTTCCATTTTTGTTTAAAGAGAGCATCTTCTTAGTTTCAGCAAGAAATCTCCATCTGCAGTTTTCCAGGAGGCTGTTTCTTTAAAAAGATGTTTTCAAGATTGATTGGTATCAGGTGTTCACTGCCATGTGATGCAGATGTTACCATGGTGACCACTCCACTCCTTTAGGTAGGATGTCAGAGGCTATAATTGTGCTTTAAAAATCCTGTGCACAGTATGATAACTTGCACAGACATAAGCTGTAGCCTTGCTCAGACACAGGTCTGTCTCTGAATTTGCTGATTTCTGACTGCAAGCCACAGAAGATTGCATACTGATGTTTGGGGGAGATTTCTTTCCTCTCTCCCTTTCCACGTGACAAACAGGCACAATAAGCTCTACAATATAATTGGAAAGATTAAATCCTTTTAGCCACACTTCCTCCCCAGCCCATTTGAGTCTGTGACTCTGGTCTCAGGCCAGGAGATAAAGCTGGTTGGAGTTCTGCTGTGTCTGCGTGGCTCTGCTTGTGTCTGGCTTCTGCTAGGACACGTGAAAAAAGGTGTTTTACCGACACACTGGCGTCTGTGTGGCTGTACTCCAGACAGTGGCAAGCCTGAAGTGCCTTCTCTGCCTTCAACAAATCTCTGACCAGGGATTAAAATGGCATTACTCTTCAAAGTGCTGCTTGCTGACCCTTGTATTTCATGGGTGCTAATGCTGCAACCACACATTTGCCTTTTTACAGTGCAGCTGGCAGCAATGCTACACTTGTTCCTTAGCTTCTGCAGGGTTAGGGACACAGGTGTCCCTCTTTCCATGCACTACTTATGTCCACGCAAAGGTAGTTTGCCATTTTGGCTTCCACAGTCCGTAGATGTCTGCGTTTCTGCTCCGAGCCAAGTTGTAGTAGACACAAAAAAGTAGTAAGATTGCAAAGCTTATTTATTACCTTGAATTCTGTGACAGTAAGATGGAAGGTAAAGAGAAAAGTTGGTAAGGAGTGACGAAACTGTGGCCAAGAGGCAGAGGCTGAAAGAGCTGTAGAATTAGAGGCTATTGTTCATCCTGCCCCAATTCCTCTGTATCCCAGCTGCTTCTCCTCAGCAGCAGCCAAAAGCCCCAGGCTCAGTCTCCTATGAATGCCCTTAGGCAGGATGGTATCCTGGGAACCCAGTTTTTTAATAATTGGCTATATCTTTGCTCTGTTGGTCTCCCCAGAGGGCCTGGGTTCAAGACCACAGCAGCAAAATAGCCCTACAAGAATGACTCAGTCTGTTACAGAAGATCAGATAGCTGGGAGAAGTCTTAGTAGACTAGAAAAGAAAATTTCTCCAATGAAATAAACCTTTCTAATCAAGTCTTTCACATTTCTTTAATTTTAATAGGGCTTGACCCTTTAAGTTGCTAAATAGCTTTACCTCTCCCCAGCAGAGGTAGAGAATTGTAGACGTCAGCAGTGCTCAGTACTCTGCAGAGTTAAGAACAGAAAGTTGAACTTTCGGACCTTCTGTGTCCTAGTAGTCTCTCTTAAGCCTCTAAATGCTATTCTGAAAGATGAAATTAGAAAATAAGATGAAGTAAGTATTTATGGCCCCAGCTGTACAGAGTGGTTAAGAATTTGTTGTTAAGGATGCAGCTATGAAAACTGGACATGCAATCGAGTGCTTCTGTGTACTGGAACTGTGCAGTACAATGGTGTGCAGTGCTACAACGTGGATTTCAAATGACATTTGATTGTATGGAGGGCTTCAGTTTATTGATTTGACATTATCCTCTATGGTATTTGAGTTGTCTTTTGATAGGTATTAAGTGGGCTCTAATACCACAAATAAATGGAACACCTACAGATAGCTGAAGGTGAGTGTAGTTGGTCCCTTAGGTCAACTTTGTCATGTCCCCACTGTATTAAATATGTGCCCTGCAGCTGTGCTGGGCATCTTTCAGAAGCCACAGCTACTCTAGGGTTCAAATTCTTAAACTGAAATTTCCCATTGACTTTTAATTAGATTAATAAATGAATGTGCAATCACTGAGCTGTAAGGAAAATTTCCGAATATGGAAACAACTAAACCAGATCCTAATGCAGTCATTGAGCAGTTTGAATAATTAAATATCAAAAGCAGGTAAAGAACAAAAGAAGTCAGACTTTGTATAGCATAGAGCACAACCACTGATGTGAAGACTGACTGAAATCTGAGGGGATGGTAAACAAATGCATCTGTCCATTCAAACACCACATTTATTAATAAATAACAAGCATTTTAATGGGTTGCTTTGCATCTAACTGTATAAATAAAACTGGAAAATGCCAGCCAAAGCTACTACAAACAGCAGAACCAAACACTGAATTGTTTGGCATAAAAGTGAGAGCTTCCATGGCTGCTTCCTTACTGGAGAAAAGTGGCATGAAAAGTGATGTAACTTACTAATTATTGACTCATTCTTCACATTTTTACTTCTGTTTCCCTGACTCCTTCCTTCTTTGTGGGGAAGGGCTTCCCCTTCTGCTTTTGCTGTGTTCCTCTAAGCAACAGAAACACGCAACAGAAAACCATCTGGAAATCAGACTCTGTGCCAGCCCTATTCAGAATAAAAAAGCTGATTTTTGATGCCTGATTTG
The DNA here is from genome assembly GCA_013400955.1 of Drymodes brunneopygia. NCBI lineage: Eukaryota > Metazoa > Chordata > Aves > Passeriformes > Petroicidae > Drymodes > Drymodes brunneopygia. The sequence goes on from VZTZ01049097.1 coordinate 530,829, forward strand.
GAGTACCCCGTGCTCTGTTCTGTATGTCTCACAGCCAAACTGGAAATCTGTCACCATGCCCAGTTTCCAAAATATGGAGACTCTTCAAATACAGATTTCTGCTCTATCAGTGGATAGTTCCCCATCTTTTACACACCTATCAGTGTGAGCAGCTCAACCTGAAAACTCTTGATAACTGTAACCATCTTACCCTGCTCTATGCATTGCCCAAAGCAAACTAAACTTTACTCACCACGGAAGGTGTAAGAACATCCTGGGCAGCACTCATTAGACCATGTATGGAAGATTGTCCAGTTTTGCTTCTGCCTTACCAAAAGGATGTTGATAAACTGGAGCAGGAGTTGGTCAGGAAAGAACACTTGAGGAGACAATGAAGGACTTGAGCTTGTTCAGCTTGGAGAACATTTGGGGGGACCTCTGATCAGCCTTCCCTTATGTTCCTGAGAAGATGGAGCCAGGCTCTTTACAGAGTTGAACAGCAGGAAAGCAAGAGACTATGGTTATGAACTAGAACAGGACTGATTCATACCTGAGGTAAGGAAGAGCCTTTTCTTCATGATGACAGTGAAACTCTGGCACAGAGGGGTTGTGGTCTTCATAAGAGAGTTGCTTAGCCAGGTTTAGGCAGCTGTCCCAGTAAGAAAACATTTACTTTCCTTTCATGCTGTCATATATTTTATTTAGAATGATTCTTTGTTGTCTTTCACATTGCTGCTCATCTGGAAGCTGGTATTTGACTTTTCAAAATGGTGGCTGGCAAGAAGCCATAGCAGTAATTAGCAGGAAGGCAGAACAGAATTCCAACTTAACTGAGGTATTTTAGTATCACAAAAATGAAGGGTTTTTTTCTGCTTCAGCAAATGGAGAAATAATACTGTCTAGTGTTCCAGCCTCAAGCAAGTTCAAAGAACTTGTATTCAAGGTCCAAAATAAAGTGGAGCAATTTCTGGGAGCAGGAGCAGGAAATGAGCCAAAGACAGTGGATACGTGTTCATTTAGGCAAAAGGACAGATGGAAAAAAAAAGTTAACCCACATACAGGAAAACCAGGTGTCATTGGCAAGAGACTGAGTGACTTCTTGCATGAGTAAAGTGTAAAACATGTTTCACACCCAGTCAACACCTTGACTGATTCTGTTCCCTGAGTTCAAACCTATGCCAGTCTGTCCCTGTGGCCTTGTAAATCTTGGGCTTGGGGAAGAAGACGGTTATGACAAATGCTGAAGTTTAAGTTACTAATTTCTACCTGACTGCCTCATCCATTTACTCCCATCTGAACAGCAGAACCTTGTTTTGTTAGCTTGTTTTCCCCATGAAAGGGTTGATTGTTTTTTTTTTCTTTTTTTTCCCCCAGGATACAAACATTTTAGTCTATTCCTAAATTTATCGGTGTTGATATTCTGAAGCAAGAATCAGTGGATTGCGGCCTGTGAAAAGCCACCAGAGTCTGCTTCCTCCCAGACCTTTCTTCATGTCTCATGCACCCCATCTGTTCAGAAAGTATTCAGCAAAGTCAAGCAGGATTCCTTGCTTTGATTTAAATAGGTTTTTTTTTTTAGTTGTCCCAGAAGCAGTGACCCTAATTCATTTTTATATGCAGAACTTTTTTTTAGAAGACTAAACAGAATAAAGTTGAACTACTTTGTACTCTTCCTAATTATATTACTTGTTCTCTTCTTCTTCTTCTCAGCTGGCTTTGAGAAAAGCTCAGAAAGCTCATACTTTTCTTCAGCAGCAGAGTTAGAATTAATACAGAATGAGCAGATACAAAGACATCAGCTAAATTGTGCCTATGAGTAGTCTGAAATAATGACTTAATAATAAATCTGAAATAATGTTAGGAAAATTCCAGAATTTATTTTCTTTCCTAAAATTGAAGGGACTCCAAGGTCAAATTTCTAATGTGGATTAATGACTGTAAAGTTTCTAAAATTGTGTTGAAGTATATAACAAGAAGATTTCTTTTTTTGGCCACTGTTGAATGTTAGGTATTACATTTTTTTCCCTAAAAATGTTACTTTCAAGAGGAAACTTGCTAGATTGGCTTACAATAAGGAGAGCAAAGAATCTCTCCCAGAAAACACAGGGCCTTGGGTTGACAGAGAGGTGGAATGATAAATTTGCCTATCAAAAGTCACTTCATTTCATCCTTGAGAATTGGTCTTCGCTGTTTTCTTAGCAGTTGCAGAATTCACTGACTTCAAATTCAATTATTAACTTGGGATGTGCCTGAGAGCTTCTCTCCAAAAAAGCCATGTATGCAAGGCTTTTCAGCACCTAGGCAAATCAGCTTTCTATTTGGTGAGGGGAACAAAACAAGGGGCATCTTGTGATGTATGATGAAGCATGTGTTGGCATCAGTTCAGGCCTCAGTATGTGTGATCCAGCTCTTGAACTTGGTGCAGCTTGTCGTTATTTGGGGATTGAGGTGACAGTAGGAGACACACCACAATAAACACAAAAATCAGGGCCCAGAGGGTCCAAAATAATTGCATAAATAACTTCTGCTTATTTTGGACATGTTTGTGGTCTCTTTTTCTCTAGAACTGTGTGTGTCTAACAGCTTACTCTGACCTCCTCTAGTATTTTCAGAATTCTAACTCCAGTATTCCTCACAAACTAATGTATGCCATGCACTTCACCAAAGGCTGGCAAGAGGCATAGGTTTTTTTCCTGAGTATTGAAACTGTCTAATAAGTCTTCCCAGTGTAAATAATCACTGTTTGAGTTTGGTACATGCAAATAATGTAAACAATTGAAAACTGACTCTTCAACTTTCTTTTAATGCTGTTACTTTCTTTATAGGTGTGGTAACTCCTCATTGGCAGGGACAAATTCTAATAACCATTCCCCCAGGGAGATCAGAAAAATCAAACTATTAGTTGTGGTGAATCAACATAGCATGTAAAAAGAGAGGCAACAGTCCTGTAATCAGATCAGCAGGTCTGTGTTATGATTGACCTCATTGACTTCCAGTTGCAAGAAGCATGTATATGTCATAAGATGTTTTGCCACTCTTGTCCCCAAGAGAACAGTGTCTTGTTGGGGTCCTTTTTAGTGCTTTATCAGTATTTTGGTAATGTAATGTTGGCAATACAAGGAAAAATTTCTTTCAGAGAAACACTCAGCAGTTCCTTGCAGCATAGTCAATGTTATTAGTGTCAAGTCTTACTTAAATAAACATACAGTGTTTTGGTTTGATTTTGTTTTGGTTTTGCTCATGTTTGCTCTAACCCTTTCTAAAAGCTCTGTGCTTCCAACAGTTTTTAGCTGCCAGTTTCTATCTGGGAGCTAATTGTAGGAAAGGACAGGTAAGAATTCATGGCTTGTGGGGAGAAAACAAGCACAGTCATTACAGTACTCAGCTGGAAGTGTGGAAGTTATGAATGTTGGTCTAGTTTCAAGGCCTCTTCTGGTATAAGAAATAGTCACTGCATAAATTACAGCAGAAGGTTTCTTTAGGTTACAAGAATAGTATTTTTCCTTTGTATTTCAAGTGGTGGCCTGACAAATGCCAGTCCTGACCCCCAACTTTTGTGACATGTTTATTTGGTTTTTTTTCACTCAATGAAAGCATTGCCTTAGAGGTTAAAGTGTAAAGATTAGGGCAAAACTTGAGTTGACATCAAAAAACCCAGAATTTCAGTTACAATATTTCTTCACAGTGGAAAGTGCTATTGCTCAATTTAATTTCTTCCCTGGGGATCAAAGCATTCACATAGGAGACAGCAGCTCTAGGCAGTTTTTCTTCAAATCCCAAAGTATTCCTCTGGGCATGTTTTCAAAAGGAAGAATGAACCATGCCTGGTGATTTGAAGGAGTCATTGCAGAGGTGATGATTTGTTTATCAGCTGAAGTGAGCAGTGAGAAGATGCAGGTGCTGCCTGGAAAACCAGAGCAGGGCAAAGTCTGTGATGGGTGAGATCCCTAGGCAGGCCCTTCTCCTAGGTGTTACCTGTTGGTTAGTTCCAGGTGGCTCTTCTTTCATATATGAAATTTGTAGGTTGAAGTTGTTTTCTGAAGCATCCAACTTGGGAGAAGGAACTTTGGCATCTATCTCTGCAGTTTGGTTTCTCTGTACTTTGTAGATCTGCTACCTCAAGCAAAGGTGTCACAGCACCTGTCATACATAGACATGTTCTTGGCTGAAGAATGAAAAAAATCCACTCCTTGATGCTGTGAAGAATTGTGGTGTGTGAAACAAGAAAAAAGGCATGATCAGTTCCAGGAACAGCAGTGGGCCTTCATCACAACAGTCCATAAAGAGTTTTACTTTGCAAATGGCTACTTGCACTGGGCTTAACTCCATCTTTATTCGCTTTAGACAAAAGTATGGGTTTATCAGTTTTAGGATAACCCCAAACAGTTTCATATCCAGTAAAATTCAGAGAACTTCTTTTCATCCCTGATTATCTCACCTTAATGGCTATGGCAAGAGCATTCAGAGAGAAAAGAAACTGGATGACATATCTCCTCAGACATCAGTGTAGGGATGTCCATACCTAATAATATAAAATAAATGCATGTTACAAATAACTTCAAATGCCTTTATATGTGTCTCATAAACCTAAGAACATTCTGAACATCAAACTAATAATATATTTCATGGCCTAATTTTGATTTCTTTAAAAATTTCATACAAAATAGCTTGGTTGGTCTTTAAAAAGACTTAACTGAGATTCTCAAATGCACTAAATTCAAGTTCAGAATACTTTGTTCATCTGTTAACAAATGAATAAACAGAACTTCCTACTGCAGAAAAAGTCAGCAAGTAAGAGTCTCAGAAGTATTATCTGAAAAATAAATTTCTTGAAATGCAAAAGTGGTTTAATAAATGATGACATTCCAGGGTGGACTTTACACAACCCAAGTATGTTGTTTGGGAGACTCTGAATGCTCTCACTGCTGCAAGACCAACAAAGTTTATCCGAGTTTACAGCAAATAACCTGTTCTTGCATATGTAATAGGCATATGTAATAAACTTTCATTAAAGCCTCCTGCTGCATGTTAGGAAGCTCTTAGATCATTATTTTATCTGGCACCAAGCCATTTACCAAACTTCTAAGTGTGAAAGTTTGGTTTCTAAGTCACAGTTTTGAAAGCTGCAGTAACTGTTCAGAAAAATCTGTATTGTAGCTGGTAGAAGCCCTGAAGAGCTGCAAAGATGTGAAATATATATGTTTTTGTTCTTCAAAACAGAGTAGAGAGAACCCATCAACAGATCTTTTGTATGTGCATGGTGTTTTCTTCCTCACCTCAGCACTTAGGGACCTATAAAGCAGCTAAAATCAATACACAAAATGTCAGGTTTGAAAGGGCATGTGTGCAAAGAAAGCATTTTGGGCTAAGGTTGTGGTTCAAAGCACTGACTGTACTAACAATTTGTCCAGTAATGAAGTAAAAGCATGGGTTTTGGCCTTCAGGTGAGCAACAGATTTGGAACAAGACAGCGTTTTAACTTGAGATAGCATTCACAATTTGATGCTTCCCTGGTGATGCCAGGCATGATTTACTGAAGGGAGGGTGAATGGAAGGGAAGACAACAGCTTGGGAAAACGGCTAATGGTGCTGTTGCCATTGCATTACCCTAGCTGGGATGTGTGTGAGCATCAGCATGGTATCAACCACATTCCTGCTTTCTGCAACTGTAGAACAGGTCGTGTGGCCCTGATAACATTTTCTGTCACCCTGTATTCACATAGCTCTCTTCAGGTCCTGATTCTTAATTAGAAATCCATTCTTTCTTTGCCTTGCCCACTATACTAAAATAAACTAAGCATATTTTGTAACCAGTGTCCAAGGACAGGTACATCGCTGAATTTTCTTCTGGATGGTGTTAATTGAGCAAAAGCAATAAAATAGGCATAACTGACATGCACAAGAAGAAAACTAATTTTACAGAGTGCTAAAAGCTTCAGGCAAGATTGTGGTTTTCCTGCAAATTTATGCTCTCTTTATTGTATTAGCTACTGTGGCAGAAATGCTGAGGTGGAAGCTGAAAAGTAGTACAACTTATTTTGAAGTTTTTTGAAATCCAATAATCTCTCTGTGATGAACCCATATCTGCTTCAAAGTGCTGGCCTTTGTTAATGTTCTAATAACTTTCTGGAGCAGCATTTTTATAACTAGTACCTGTGAAACAGGCAGGAGTTCTCTGAGGCCATCACAAAGTTTGTACTGTGTTTCATGAAGTGATTTCATTATTTCTCAATGTGAAAGTGCAGTGAAAAGAATGTTCATCCCAGAGAGAATATGGGGAAGAAAAGGTTATACTTGCCAAGAGCTGAATTGTTGAATACATTTGTGTAGACTTTAGTGTGGTTTCATATTGAACCCAAATTAATATATAAGCTGTTTGAAGGCTAAATTAATATAACCTTTTAAACAAATTGTTTCCTTTTTTAACCTTCTTTTCCTGTCTAGTTTAAATATTTGAAATAGAGACAACACTATACAGAAAAGGAATATGAATGTAGGCAAATTATTTTCTGTTTCTGCCACCTAACTTTTTGTATCCACTGACATCCACTGAAATGTCCTTTTTTCACTCTAGTAAATAAGTAACCAAATGGTATGAACAGTTTGTGGTAAGACCCCTATCTCAGTTGCTCCAGTGAGAAACTTAACTCCTGTGGGATTGCTTTAGATTTACAGCTGCTGAATTTTCGTGTGTTGGAAGAAGCCTAATCAGTGGTAAATAAACCCCCTCCCCAGTCCCCCTATTTGTGGGTGACTGTCCCTTGAAAAAAGTCAGACAGAGGCAACCTTGACGTGGTACAGAACATTAAATCATTTCTTCAACCAAGAAGTTAATTTTTCTTGATTGTTTCTTTCCTTTTTTTTTGCCCTGCTGACGTACGCAGCACACAAGATGTGTGTGGCTTCAAATTGCTGCAGCCTTTCTGATTTTTACAAGCCGGGAGGCTTTTCCAGTGGCAATTTGCTTCTCTGGTAGCTATGTGATGGCAGGTTATTTTTGTGGAGACAGTGGAAGCTGAAGCAGCTGGCACAGCTTGAGCAGTGGCTTTCTTCTGTAGCTCATGCCAGCCCCTCTTGAAGCCGTGCTGTGGGGCTGAAGGCATACCTGAACCATGAATACTAAGGTACTTAGCATTTTGGGGGGCAGAATTGTTCAGATTGCCAAGAAGCCATACTAAATGACCCTCTTCTTGTGGGCTGGTTGATTTTTCATCCAAATCAACTGACAGCTAATACAAAATTAGGCAGTGTGGTTATTTCCAGGTAGCTTTCTTGTCTGCTGTGAAGCTCTCTGTGTTTAGACACTGAAATACAAACTCAGTTGTGGATATTTGCTGAAAATGTGTTGGCAAAGTAGTATTTATCCTAGAGCAGTGTGAAAGGAGTTTTTATGCCACAGTTCTGTGTTCTCTGTTTGGATAGCAGAATGCCATGGAACGGCCACAGCTTGTTGCTTACACGGTGTCCAGGCAGCAGTTGCCACCTTTGGGGTGAACATAACAGCACTGCTGGTGCAGAGAGATTTGCCTTCTATTATGAGAGGATGGAGAATTCCTTTAATGGCACTGTTGTTAAGGATTTATTTTTGTATCAGAAGTGCCCTGAATGAAAAGGCTGAAGTCCAGAAGTCTACCTGTAAGGCATGTGCTCCTGTATGTGAATTTGTAATCTGTTCATTTATTTTAAATGTATGCAAGTTTATCTTCCTTCTTGGCAACAGTTCAGCTTTCCCTTGGTGTTTTGCTGTAGTCAGCTGAAAAGACAGATATTGAAATCACTTTCCAGTTGTTCCTGGGTGTCTCTGGTGTTCATCAGCCTCTTTTTCTGTCCTGTAAGTAGCTTTTTTTCTTATGTTCTCGTTCGCTGTATTGTGTTCTGTACCTCTTTCAAGCCATTTTTAAAACATTTTAACAGGGTTTCATAAGCATCTGCTATTCCTAAAGAACTTCATTTAATGAGCTGTGTTTGTTTCCTTACTGCCTTGAACAGACTAAGCAAACAGAGAAGTTCCCCTTTATTTAAATGTTCATAGCTTTGCCAGTGTTCTCCTGCTGCTGGGTTTTACACACTGTGAGAGTTATCTTTGTCTTTCTAGGCTCTCCTTTGAAACACTAGAGCTACCTTGTTGTTTGGTATAATAAATGTATAATAAAATTATGTTCTTTGGCTGAGACTGTCAGTGTTTTAGGGAGTTCCCTGCTGAGAAATACAAAAATTAGTTCAGTTTCTCTGCGGATGCATCTTTTCCTCCTTCAGAGGGGAAGAGGGATTCATTGGGTGCAACCATTTATGTGGCCCTTAAAATGCAGACTGTCAGGTCAGTCCTGCAGAGACATCTGTATCAGGGCCAGGTTTCTGGAGCTGTTTGTGACCATGAGGAGTCTGAGATGGAGTACTCAACAGAAACTCTGAACTGAGGAAGAATAGCTGGTTTTGCTTGCCTTTGGCCTTCACACAGTCATCACAAATATGAAGGACTTTACAGTTGAGGGAAGAGTGCTGAAACTTCTCAGGCAGGAACAAATCTTTCTCTTACTTTTTCCCCTCTATCAACATACATGAGCAAGGATTTTGTGGAGGGGTATCTGCAGGGATTTATTTCTTGTCTGTGCTCTCCTAAATTTCTATTTCACTGAACAAATCTGTTCAATGGTTTGGTTGATGTTGTAAGGAGCAGAATGTGACCTATGGTTTTAAAATGAGACCAGCATACAGGTCCTGTTCAGTGAAAGGTCATGCCTGTTCATCTGCAATCAAGAAAATGCAGAATTAGTTCTGCACTTTTTTAAAGAAAAACACGAGTTACAAATAAATCTTTCAACTGCTCATTTTAAAGTGAGACATAAAAATGTAGCAGAGAAGACCGGAGAAAAATGTTTCTTATCATGCCTGTAATCTTCAGAAGCTCTTCAAGAAAAAGAGGTTGTCTGCAGAAAGAGTCCCCTGAAATCTCACTATCTGCAGTTTTCTACCCAGATTCATGCAAGGCTCCAGAGAGGAGATGTAGGCTCTACTCATCTCCAGTGCTGAATGAAGTTTAGAAAAAGAGAATCCACCATCTCCAAGGATATGCACTCATCGGGAGACCATGACAAACAGCTTCTCATTTATTTTTGACCTTTTGAATATATAGGTCTTAATGCAGAACTAAATCCCAGTACATAAATCAAAGAGTAAATATTTTGAATACTACTACATCAGCATAATCCCTCAACGATCTGCACTTTTCAGTAACACTTCCAGGCTTTCTTTTGAAATGTTCAAATCATAGTTCCACAAAAAAAAAAACAAACCTCCTATGGAATTTCCAATAAGCAATGCACTTAGGGCTGTGTGTTTCTGAGAAAGACACATCTTTGCAGAACTAGTCCTCTAAAATGCTCTTGGTGTTGGTTTCAGTCTATCTAGAAACAGAAGTATCAGCTTGCAGAAAGATTCCCTCAATGATAAGGCCTATTTGGTTTTTGCTTTTTCTCTCTTTCTGTGCTTAATAAGACAAAATGGGGGAAAAGAAAAAAATATACTTCTGAGGAATTTGCATGGAAAATAAAAAAATAAAAGAAGACAGATTAATTTACACTGCTGGGTGTCAGGCTGTAATATGACTATGCTGACAAAAACTAGAAAAGGAAACGTTCAGAGCTCATAGGCATTTTAGGAGAAGTCATTAGGTTAGTAGAGGGGAAAAATTTCTTTCTGAGCATTCTGCAGTTCCTGAATTCACACGTTACACAGGCAGGTACATGCTCTGACCAAATGCCGTGGAGGCTGCAAAACCTTAAGAGGAGCTTGCCAGGGGGGCTGTTATTTCCAGTTAAACATAAAATCTGTAGGCTACAAAATGTCAGTGCTGAGCAGTAATCTTTATACAATGAGAAATGGGTCCTTTCGGGCTCCTCATCCCCGTGCAGCAGAGTGCCTTCAGTGAGGGATTGAAATGGCAGATGTGAGTAACTCCAAATGGCACATGTAACTCCCCCTCTGCAGGCTGCATTGATCACTCTTTTATCTTTCTGTGGGGAGATTCACCTGTGGTACTGCCTGGGGAAGAGCCTCTGCAAGCATGGTGGAGACTTGCTGTGGTCCTGTGGTGCAGGGTGGGAGAGGCTGAGTGGGGACAGCATGTCTGTGAGCATGTGAATTCACTGCTGTAGGACAGAAAAAGAGGAGGGAAAGCATTTGCTGCCTTGGGAGGGTAGGAAGAGGGAAGGCAGGGGTGGTGCTGTCTCTTTCAGGGTAAAAGAAGGAGTTGAGGTGAAGGATGTCCCATCTTCTGCACAACCTCTGTGGCTGTCAGGGTTTGCCCGTTCTTGTCTCAGTGCTGGATGAGAGTACAAAGGAACAAACCTCCTGTGATAAAGCCAAGCCTGCTCTGGGATTTCCTTGCCTCCTAACCTTCTAGGAAATGTCCTGTATCCCTGGGGCTGTGTATGTCCTCTTTCCAGAGCAAGGAAACCCAGTGGAGTTGTGTTTGTGGGCTTCCAGGGGTGAAATCAAAAAGTGAAAATTTCAGAGGGATCAAAAAACCTGGTAATTAAAGCAGTTGTCATATCCATAGCAACCCAAGCTGACTGTCCTCCCACCGTGTCCCAGTCCTGGAATACTGGCAAGCAACTCTTCAGGAGCAGAGGTCTCTTTCTTGCCTTGACCTAGTAAAAAAGTTCCATTAAAATTTATGTGATTCAGGAATGACATGGTTCCATCCCTATGCAGTGGAAGTGCAGATTCTCCTTTTCCTCTGAGTTTTCAAGATGAATATCCTATCCAATTCTGCTCCAAAGGGAAGCAATATTTACTTAGACAGATCTTGCTTGTTGCTTCTGCTACTCTTGTGGAAGCATGGCATTGTTGTAACAACCCACCTCTCACTCAGAAAATAGCAGACTAAATGTTAAATTAAAACTGAAAAGATAAGGAGAAAGCAAGCTGATTGTTACACTTTTAAATACAAGGGATTCAGTATATGGAACTTCCACTGAATGTTGTTTATATGACAGATAGGAACTTGACTTGATTGCTTGTTTATATTTTTGTTTTCATTCCTCCACTTTCCTTAATCATCAATGGCCCATGCAGATTAAGGAAGTTAAGTAAAAGTTCTGTGGATCATGGCATCCCAGCTAAAACAGCTTAAGGGTCCACCCATACTTTGAATCATGGAATCATAGAGTGGATTGGGAGGGATCTTTAGAGGTCATTTAGTCCAACACCCCTGCCAATGGCAGGGACACCAGCAACAAGATCAGGTTGCCCAGAGCCCTGTCCAACCTAATCTTGAAAGTTTTGAGTAATGGGGCATTCACCATTTCTCTGGGCAAGCTGTGCCAGTGTTTTACCACCTCCTGTAAAAAATTTCTTCCTTATGTCTAATCTAAATTGACCCTCCTTTAGTTCAAAACCATTATCTCTTGTCCTGTCACAACAGGCCATGCTAAAAAAATTTTATTCTAGTCCCCCTTTCAATACTGAAAGTCTGCAAGTGACTCATTCAAATAATTTTTAAAAAGCACTTTAACCTTCTACTGTCATCTTTTAAATCATCCTATGTGTACTGGTGATTTTCATAGCCCCCTTATCATTTGGGATATATAAATACACCTTTTTTTTTGGTCCCTATTTAAAGCACTTAATTCAGGTGGTTTCAATAGCAGGGCATGTTTACTGAAGGATCATTTATCAAAATGGAAAGGGTTCTTTGAAAGCCATCTGCCCTAATTAGAGATAATTTTAATTGGTCAAAGAGCCTGGTGATGAAATATCCATAATTGAAATAATTTAAAATACATTAATTCAACTGTGTGGAAATTACCTGCCTGCCAGCCTTATACATGCCTTGGAAAGGTCTGTTTGGTTCTTGTTCTTGAAAAACAGATAGGCTATAATAATTGGAGGTAGGGATTTGCTTTTAGGGCTTAGATTTTTTTGAGAGATAATAATTTTTCTTAATTGCCAAGTAAGCTCACTGAGACCATAAAATAATTTCCTTAGTATATTTTAGTAAAATTTTGATTGAAATATGTCTTGTTTTTTATGAAACTAGTCTATAACTGTGAAGCCCTAAGATAGGAAGACTGGCTTAGTGTCCCAGGCTAAGGTCATTAGAGGGTAATAGAGATGATTCATACTTTCATAAAATAGAAGTATATTGAAAGGCTAAAGAAATTAAACCAAATTCATCCCATGTGTAATTCTACTGACTTGTTTAGACTTGTAACTACTATGAATTTTACCTATTAGACCTATTCTCCTAGGAAAAAGAGACAGTCTGAAGCAGCATGAAAGTCAGGGGGGTTTATAAATTGCTGTGATCAATGGTATCCTTTCAGCAGAGATGCAGAGGAAACAAAGAGCCATTTAAAAGTAGGAAGGGAGAGGCAAGTATAGTACTGCTGATAAACCCTTCACCTGAAGTATAAAATTAATACAAAATAAGTTCTAAGGAAAAAGTTCTTAATGTATATTATGGATAATCATATAGCCTATTTGCTTCCTTCATTACTATTCAAGAGATTGTGGGATGGTGGGTTTTTGATTTATTTAATTTCTTTCATCGGTGATACTCAGTGGAGCAGTGCTTAGCTGCTCGTTCCCAGAAAATTTAAGAACAAGATGCTCTCAAATACTTATGCCCCTATATTCCTTATTCTATGGAAAAAACTTTTCCCCCAGTGTCAGAACATTCTGGCAGAGGATTAAATCCAAGGGTTTTGTTATTCTGATCCTTTGTGCCTGTGGTTGTAAATACCCTGCAGTCTCTGACCATGGTGCAGTCACAGATTTTCTGGTGCAAAGGTAACCAGAGACTGCATCGTCAGGTGTCCTATCCCCCAGAGATAACTCTTACCACCAAATCTGAGTGGGGCAAATCTGACTCAGTGATCTGCTCTGGAATGTCAAAGCTCTCATTCCTAGTACTATCTCCTGGGTTTATTATCAAATTTCAGTGGAAGCAACACAAGCCTTGCAATTAGATGAAGAACTACAGGGTCCAATTGTAAACCTGTACTATCAGGATATGTCTCAGTGAGTTGTAATTGATTGAAATTATTTTTTTACTTGCAATTTAAGGTCTATTGTAAATATAATTGGGAAAGCCTTGTGAATCAAGGTCATTATTTAACTTAAATTATAAGCCTGGAAGAAGACGGATTTCTCAAATCTCAATCTCTTTTCTTGGTGAGTCAGCATGAGAGGGGGCAAATTTTCCTAACTGTAATTTCATTAAAATCAGTAAATAGGACTACTGCCAAGATTTAACAGGTAAACTGTGACCTCAGTGAAATTGTATTAGAGTAAGCACGATGTATGCTGGAGAATGAAAATGAAAAATTATTCATTGAATATTGAAGAAATACTGTTTCTGAGGCAAAAATCTATGCTAAAGCATAAATGTAGAATAAATGAAACATACCAAGCAAGGAACTGGGGGTTGTCATTTAAAAGGCAATTGTTGAAGGCAGTGCAGCAAAGTCATATAACTTCTCGAAATGTATCCATATGTCCTATTGATTTTTCATCTTTGTGAATGTTAAAGTCACTGACACGTCAAGGAGAGCAGTAAGAAACTTAAGTAACTCATTAAAGGTTTTTTCAGGGCACCAGGTTGACTTGCACTTGGAGGTTAGCTCAATTTTCCTTGTATTAGACTTCACTTGCCAAATGCCTGTTTCCTGCCCGGGCTCATTTTAACAGTCACCAGATCAGTCTGAAAACCACAGTGTTCTCTTCTCTGTTGGTTCATCTTCCCCTGAGGGCAAACTGAACCAGAATGATGTTGCAGAATTTTCCAGCACCTGTGGTGGTCTAAGGACATGGTCAAGACAAAGTTTTTAGGGAAAGAAATTCTCTTTTATTAGTCAGAAAAATGTAATTGGAAAAATTTTTGGGTAGACCAGCAGAAACATCTTTATAGAATTATCCTGCAATAGTTCACTTATATGAGCAAAATCAAAGACCGTTTACTACCCTTGAACTGAGTTAATAAAATAACATTTTATTAACTACTTAAATATTTATTGAATTGAACAAATACGATTTTCTTTCCACCACCCTATTCAGTGAAGAATGCCAAATGAGGTATTTTGGACTGGATTTCTGGGAGTATTCTTGGATGAGCCAGAAGAATAGATCAGGAAGCCCAGATCGTTTGTGGAGTATGAGACACAGCTGAAGTGAGAAATAGAATAATAATTTTGGGGGAAGTAGTTATGCAGAGCTTCATGGCAAATGTGAAGAGCACTGAGACCCCAAGAACTGTCTTTGAGAGAAGTGTTGGGGTGATGTCTGCAAGATATCTGAGTGGCTCTCAGACTGGTAATTGCTGAAGAGGGTGGTAGAAATGTTCCCATCAACAATAAGCACTACTGAAATAGCTGAAGCTGTCAACTGCTTTACCTGTCAGGCTGGTGCTTAAGGAAGCAAGCAGGATAATAAAAAACTTGGAGTGTTAGATTTACAGACTCGCTCATGACAAAGACAAGTAGGCTTTCTTGCAGCTTTCCATGGTAAAGAAAATAAAATTAACCTTTATTAGTATGTTAGTACTTTAACTACTCAATAAAAAATAAATTTAAGCTTACTTTGTTTTAAATGCTGTTTCCAGTTCTCTATGAGTAAGTAGCAATTTAATACTAAGTTTCACTTCATTTTTTATTGGTTTGGTTTGTGTTGGGGTTTTTTTCTATTAGAACACGCTGCTATGTAATTCTTGTTCTGGAAATCGTGACTCCTCTTTGTGTGTGCTTACACTATGAAACCAGAATGCAGAAATGAAAAACTTTTATAGAAAAGTTTTACTCAGGGAGAAGAATGGTGATTGGATTTGGCTGGACTTTGGCTTTTCCAAAGTGTTCATCAGACATAAACTATGTAATTATAAGACAGAGAGTATCCTATCCTATGCTCAGGTGAAGAAACACTAGGAGGTGACTGCAAAACTGGCTAAACCCAAGTATTTCCACATCAGTCAGGCAAAACTGAGATGACCAGGGAAGAAGTCCATGAAGAGGATGGTATGGTCTCCAGGTCTGATCTAGACCAAAAAAATACAGCTTGTAGGTTTGAAGAAGGAAGAATTATACAAATAGAATAAAATTAATCTGGCTTTATATATAATTATGGAAAGTTACTTGGCTGTGACAAAGATAAAATGCCAGCTTTTATTTGCATAGCTAAAACAATAAAGTGCTTCTAAGAGCTTTTTAATGGAAAAGTCCCATGCTTTGAAGGCTTAGGAACGTAGCAAGGTGCCTGCAGCTATTCACACTGCAATTCCTGCTTGCTGCCTGACTATTACCACCTAACTGCTGAATGGAAAGCAGCACAAGCTTCTGTCCCTCACAAATTTCATAATGGAAAGGTAACCCTTTCACCAAAACCACTTCAACTTCCAGGGGACACTCTGGTGGTCTTAATATGAAATAAACAGGGACTTTTCTCTCTGGAAGGGTGCTGCCTGCAGAGCAAAGAAAATGCACTTCTGTGCAGAAGCTCTCATTGGAGCTGCTTGTTCTTTTGAGGGCTCCAAACAATATCAGTCTGTAACTGTTGTCGCAAACACTACATATTTGGTGGCCAAGGTGTTGTAGCACATGTCGTATTAACAAAATAATTTATCCCCCTCAAAAAAAACCCTGAAAAGAAAGATCTTTGGTGTAGTAAACTGGCCTTGTATTTCTTGTGCATATTCTCCAGATTTTCTCCTTCTGGGGTATTGGGATAATTACGCACATATTCTTTTAAGTTAAAAAAAAACAAGTCTGTTTTACTTTTACCTAGTTAGTTTGCTGCTAAATGTAGGTGCCCATCCCTCTTCTCATCCTGCACCAGGGCTGCAATGCTCCCCAGAACTGAACAAACCTCTTCCTCCCTGTCTCAATCTTGCTTGCCTTCCAAAGAAATTCATCACTTCTGATTTCATTCCTCTTCCTCAGTAATGTTCCAGAGCTCTCCTTTTTTCCTGTGTCCCTTTAGCTTCCCATGTAATTTCTTTGACTCACACAGACCCTTAGGTAATCTCTCTTCTCTATATATAAGCACAGTTATATCACCCCATGGTTTTTACTTCTCTGTCAGCCTTGTGCTGCCAGCTTTCAACCCTTTGTGCCCACCTGTTGCTGCCAGGAAATTGCTCTTGCTCTGCAACTTCTCTTCTGTAAGCACTTCCACTAGGACTTCCCTTCCTGGGAACATACTGTAGGGTAAAGGTACACTCGGAATCACTCTGAGCCAGATGGAAACATTCCTCATTCATATCAGTAAGATCTCAAGGGCCTTCCCCAGTGAGAGACTTCGGGTATGCAGCTATGTTGGTTATTGCATGGGATTGTTCCATTCTCATATATCTGCTAAATTGTAAATTCATCATCTCACAAAAGCATTTTACACTTCACAGTGCTGATTCCTTTACTGGGATGCATTGTGTAAGTGGACTCCAGTATGCCTGAAGCTCTTTGTTTGCCTCAGCTTTTCCCAGGGGTTTTGTCAGAATAGTTTTCTTCCACAGAGTTGGCAAGTAAAGGACCAAATGCCTTGCTGCTTCTAATGAAGAATACAGATTGGTGTACATATGCTGGCTTATGTAGATGACTTGTCTGTGTTGCAGGGAGAGTTTGTGGGATGTGGGGGCAGCAGATATCAAAGCAGAGGGAAAAGCTTTTCTGCTTCCCTAAGGAATTCCCAGTCAGAAGGCTGAGGAGAAAGGAGGTTGGAGAGGTCGAGGAACACTCATTTCCTTGTGTGCCTTTGACATTGCAAAAGATCATAAATACAATTGAACTGCAATGTTGTAGTTGCAGGACCTCTGCAAGGCAAGATTAGCCCTAAAAATTATTACTAATTCTGAAATTACTCCTCATGTATATTCCTGAATGTGGGCAAAATTTTACTGGATTTCAGACCAGATGCAGATTCCAAGAAAGGATTTAGTAGGTTGGAATTGTGTGGCTGAACTCAGAAAGTGGCATGTGCATTTGCAACAGGAAATGAAAACTCTGTGGGGATGAATGGCCAAAATATTAGAGGAAGAATTAGGTTGGTCAGTTGATTTGTTACCACTGAGCTTCATTTCTTATTCCACAGTAGGGGATGGGTTTGATTTCTTTCCAGCATGACCGATGAGTTGGAATTGAACTGTGTTTCCTATGGAGTTGACTAACATTTATATCTGTTGTTGCTCTTGATCACTCACAGACATCTGGAAAGTGACATCCTTGGTTGCCTGGTATTGACTGCCTTCAGCTAATGTCACTTCATTTATTACTCGCCGCCAATAACTTCTGATTCAGTTGTCAGTATCATGACCCCTTCTCCACTCTCCCTTATTTTCTTTCACAAAGAGAAAATTGTGCCATTATTTAGAACTGCTATTAGTTCTGTAATGTGTTCTCCTGTGCACAAGAGCAGTGTGCATACTCAGGGTCAAACATGGCTCACAAACAAGCTTTCTACCCTGTATGCGTTTGTAGAGGGTGAACTGCACCATTGCTATCTGCGCATTCTCCAGAGGCTTAAAGGCAGCAGGATCGATCTTATGTAGCTTTTTTTTCCCCTCTTGTCTCCCATGAGTATAATACTGGCTTTATGGAAGTGATCAGAAAATTCAACTGAAAGTTTCAAAGTTCCATTCTGAGAAAGAAAAAAGTCCTACAGCTTTGGCCAAGATTTTCAGATTCTGTGCCCTAAAATGATGGACTTCTGAACAACAGGATCAAGATCTTGGGTATTCATTCAGTGCTTCTGAGAGCAGGAAATGGAGGAATGGTGCAATCATGATATCCCAGTCTGACCATTTTGGTGTTAAGATCAAGTATGGGAGCCATTTTTGCACACTGTTGATAAGGATGTTGCTTCTGGTTCAAGAGTGTAGAGCAGGTCATGTACCCAGAGCAGAAGTAACACACGAGATATTTGTGTAAAATGTCTGTCCAGCTGTGTACACTGAAAAGAACCAAAAGGGAAAATCTGTTATACAATATACTAAACTTTCAAATATCACCCAAAAGTATCATGTGTTATATGGACTGTAACAGATAGACTGAAACAGATGTAGAAGGACATGCTTCTGAACTGTAGATTTACTGAGATGGGATATAAATTAGTTTCCCTGCATAGGAAGACAAAAATTCATTAATTTTTCTGAGAGCATTTTTCTGAGAAAGGCCAACTCTGTTGGTGCAGAAAACCCAAATAATTTTTCTGACATGAAATAATAAAAAGTACTCTTGTTTCAAGTTTAGTGATATATTAAAAAATCTGAAAGGTAAAAAATTAACTTCCTTTTCCTTAGTGGATCACTTCTAACATTCATCTAGTTAGCTATATTGCTTCTGCATACTAAAAAATGTCTGGTCTCTTGTCCTAAGTTCCAAACAAAATCGAGATCCCTGTGTTTGGATATACATATGGTAAAGATGTATTGGTAAAGAACACCTGCTTATCTTTCTGTGTGCTTCCCAGCAGTAGGGCTGCCAGTGCGTTCCTGATGTGAAAAAACACATAAGAGAAATTTTTCTCACAAAATTTATGTGAGTGCCCAGGTTGCTGTTAGTCATCATCATAATCTCTGGGCTGTCTTCCTTAAAAGCATAGATGTTCCTAGGTGGTTTTTTTCCTTTTCTGTGGTCCAGAAATGCCTCAGGATACAGTATAAGGATTACGTGAGCATGTATAATGAGGATGTTCCTATTCTGAGACCTTTGGTAAAAGGAGGCAAAGACATAAGGATGCAGCTGCAGCAGAAGTGGATGTGAAAGCGTGGCAACTGCATAGAAAGAAGACGTGGTTTTCATCTCAGTTGCACAGTGGGGAGCACTTCATTCAATAAGTTTTCTGTTCTCCCTACGTAGAAAGTTTTGAACCTACAGGCATTTGGGGCAGAGGTGCTTGGAAAAGACTCATTACAAGTAAATAAAGATGAACTAAACACCACTTGAAGAACAAAAGTTTTTTTCTGAATATATTAAGGTATTGAAATGCATCTTACAGTAAGAGACCCTCAAGACACAGAATCAGTCCGTCTGGCTCTGAAAGTACTACTTGGCTATTGAATTTTTCATTTGTTTGTGAGAGGATTTCATGCTTTCCAGTTTGTTCCTATTAAAGGGCATTCAGAATGAACAGTGTTTGGGAAATGCAGCTTTCTCTGATAGCACAAGCAGAGACTATTCATACATTTTTGACAAAAAGTGCCTGAATAGCAAAGGGTGATGTGTTTGGTCTTGCAGGTTCCTGCATGGAGGAAGTTGCCACAGTGCCAATGTTGGAAACCTTTTGGTATCTATTGAGGAATCGTTTGTCCTTCCAAGCAGAACAAATCCAGTGTTTTGTCTGTGTTAGACAGTAGAAGATCAGAAGCAAAAATAGCATTCACAAATACTTAAGGTGGTGATTTATCTATTTTCTAACAGATAAGAGTGAGGAAGATACAACACTGACATTTAATGTGGACTGTGGCACCTGCTACAACAGTGCACCTTGAAGCATTATTTCCCTTGTTTCTCAACACAAATTGTTTCAGGAGAATTATTTGTTCTTTTCCTGTCATTTATTTAAATAAATTCTCATCAGTTTCTGTGGCTCATTTTCCCCCAAAGGGATGACTACTCTGTCTGCAAAAGAAGACTCAAAGATTAATAAACTAGCTGTATTTTTGAGAAATGTCACTGGTAGTTTACCTACCATTGTTTTGTCTGAGAACACTTGCCTGAATGTCTGAGAGATCATTAATTGAGTTTGCTTTTGGCTGTAGTCAGTTTTCACAAGCAGAGCGTTTCCTTCCCCCATGCGCACCTGAGTGGTCTGTTGTGCATTCTGGGTGATCCTGCAGGCATTTCAGAGGCATCTATGAGAGGATTAGTCAAATACTCCCAAAACCTCCCTAACACTGTCTTGGCCCAGTAATGAGCTGCAAAGTTAGTCCTGGTGATGGAGTGCTAGCTGGGATGACAGTCACAGCCTTCAGCCTTTTAACTGATAGGTGAGCCCTTCTGGGATGTGCACCTGCTTTCCTACTATTGACCCTCTGGAGACAGCCTCCATCCCTGCCCAACTCTTCTTTTCCACCCTACCGCCTCATACTTTTGGGGGGACTGGGCTTTTGCTATTGCAGAAAGGGAGCTGGAGAAGTACAAAACCTTGTGATTTAGAAATCTGGCACTGGTCTTTTGGAACTGTGCTCCATTTGTCTGGTGAGCAGTGACACAGGAGAAAAATAATGACAACAGTAATTTGGAAACTCAGAGAAGCAAGTGCACACAGGCATTTGGCAACATGTGAGATCTTTATCTTGGATAAGGCTAGAACAAAATGGGTTCAGTGAAGCTGAAGGAGATGTTGCCAGCAGGAGGAGGAAAAGTGGATTTGAGAAAATAGATGCTGTGCGCACTGTAATTATTGTTTACTCTGTGAGGAGGCATGAATAATACTGTGCTTAACTGATGCAAGGAGATGTCAGAAAGGTAGATATTTACCAATGAATGTGTTTAAAACTTTAAAGGTAGAAACAGATGAAGAGCAGAGAAACTCTGTATCCTTACTTAGATTTAGGCCTTAGAAAATACTGTTGAAAGAGAGTCTCAGAACAAAATTGAAGAAATCCCTTAGAATATTAACAAACAAAATATCATTTCTCTCCAGTACAAGAGCAAGCTACTTTGAGTAATGTCTGTCATATGTTGGGAGTTGAGCTTAAGTTTTGGGTTACATGGGCATCTAAATGGACTTACATTTTGTAGTGTCAATTCTCAGCCTCTTGGGGTAGTCCCTCATCTTTCAAATATACTTAGAGAACACGCTGTGCTACTACAGTGTAGATAGAAAAAACAAAGGTGAAAACCCTTAATGGTAAATATTATGCATATAAAGGATAGTGTATTTTTAGATAGCTAAATTTGAATTATGGCCACCAGACAGACAGATAATGATCAGCTGATTTTCTATCTGACAGATGTTTTAGATTTGTCTGGATTTGCATACTTTTTTAATCAAGTGCATAAATCAAAATTCACTTACATAAAAGCACGTCAGACTGTGTTCTTCATCATCTTCCTGGGTTGTCTACTATTATGCAGTGAAGGGAGATTACATTAGGGGAGAAGGAGATGTGCTGGAGAGGAAAGGGAGGGCTTTGAAACAAGTGTAAAAGTGCAAACTGTACTGCAAAAGAGTTGTAGACCAGTTTTTCTCCATTTGAAAAGTAACCATTTAGGGGCCAAAACATCCATGCAAGAGAGAAAAGAAGGGGGAAAAAGTCCACAAAGCAGGCTTTAGAAAGTGTGTTTTGATGTTAATGTCATTCTGTAGATCTTATGTATACAGCAGTCCACTCACAACAATACTTTTGGCTCCACCATATCAATGGCTGAAATGAAATAGGCAAGAACTGCAAGCATGCTGGTATTTTGGCATGAGAGTAATTTTAACAATTTTACTAAGCAAAAGAAGACCCCAAGCATTTTCTGCTCTGAAGTGTAATTTACCATCTCTTTACTTGCTGTGGTTGAGCATATGAAGAAAAACATTTAAGACACCTTCAGTTTAATAAATATGAGCACCCATAAAAAACCATGAGACTGTGTTTGTAAACATGGATTCATTCCTCTTATTTTCATATTTCATGCCAAGTGCTGATCTCAGCCTCTGATAGTATAATGCTAAATCTAACTGAGAATATCGAAACATGTTTGACCATTGGACTGGATCATCTTAAAGGTCTCTTCCAACCTTGATGATTCCACGATTTTTATGTGTTTTCTGAAAAGTGTCATTCTTGAATGCCCATGTATAGTTTCTACATTTTGCCACTGATAGAAAAGTTTCATTTGTATTTGACCTGTTTTCCTGAAGGACAGAAACCTTCTGCTAAATCTCCAGGTCAGAACTTTCACTTACTGACCTTTGTTAAAGAAAGCAGTTTATTTGCATGTACAGGTCGTCTTTCTGACTTGGTGGTCCTACTTGTGCCTTTGTTTCTTGCCAAGAAAGATTAATTTCTTCCATTACAAGGTACTTAGAGACACAAAGAAGATTAAGAATATTTATCCTTGGTTTTGGATTGGCACACCTGAAAGGTACTTTGAGGGAGAAAAAGAAAATGTGGTAGAAATAGGAGGTTGGCATCAGTGATCAAATTTCTGCCACTTCCTTCCTGCACATCAGAGCAAGTCATGTTTGATATCTATTTGTATCATTTTTTTCTATCCATAAAATGAAACAGTAATATTTCCCAAGTTTAGCAGAATTTCAAAAAGGAAACTGATGCTCTGCATCTTATAAGAACAACACTAACATGATTGACACTTTCCATATCCAGTTCTTAGTCTAAACACAGCCAGTTGTCAACCAAAAGCTGACAGCCTTTCGTCAGATTGGTCTCCAGCACCATCTGTATCCCTTCCCACACAAAGCACTGGCCGTATTTACCGAAGAGACAACATTCCTGCTTCCACATTGCAGGCAGAATTTCATTCATATGGAGCAAGCAACTACTGTTTTTAATTGAGTAATGGATATCTAATTATTATAAATTGCTCTGTTAATTATCACATTATTTTGTAAATCATTGTAATATAGCCTTTTGTGACTGCTAATGGCAGTTTTCACACTCTGTCTCTGTGTGCCACTTGCAGCAAAGTATCCTGCTCTAGGTGTTCACACTTAGTCTGTTGATTCGGGGTGTGATCCTGCAAACATCTTTGTGCCTGATCCAAAGCCCATTATGGTCCGCAGTTTCCCCATTCAGTTCAATGGGCTTTGAGACAGGGATCAAGGGAGCACAATACAGTTGGTTCCATTATTTCCAGGATTCAGTTATTTATTAGATATAAGTGACATGCACAAGTGAAGGTTAAACCAGGCTAACAAGCAGCAGAAGAAAACAAGTGGTTTGATATGTGAAGGATAAAGAAATTCTATGAAGAGTTTCAGTTTGTGCTTTGAGAGGTCATTTTATACAGTTTGCTCCCATGTGAAATGAGTTTGTTCTAACAAGATTCTGAATAAGAATCTGAACAGATTCATAATAAGGAAAACACGCTTACTTCCTACAGACTGTATGACAACAGAGTTTTAGTTCTCTTCAAAGTGATTGTATGGCAAAACAACTTAAAGAAAGGGAACAGGTCATAAAAGGACATACAGATGGCTGGCAGAAAGGGCTGTTGCTGACCCTATTCACAGGTTTCATGTCGGTGCAGTCTGATGCTAGTCTGATGTGCAAATGGCACGGTAAGGATGCTCACAGTCAGTCTTCTATCTTCTTTAGGGGCAGAACTAAAGCTTAAACACTCAGTATTGAAATGTATGGCTTTTAATAACAAAAGAATCATTGAGCAAAGCCTCTGGTTATTGTTAGATAACCAACATGGATATTGTTAGATGGATGTGATTAGCATCCATCAGGCTACAGCTGTTTTCTTCTTCTATTTCTTCCATATGCAGATGTTGCTATGAGGAAAGGAGTCAGCAATGACTGATGTGGAGCCTGTGGTCACAGACTTTGCAGCATCAGGACGGGCAGGTCGCCGGAACGCCTTGCCAGATATTCTGGGCTCTCCTGCTGGTGCTGGGACTTCAGACCTGCCACACAAACTGGCTGAGCTCTCTGTTTCAGAAGGTAAAGGTTGTGCATTCAGAAAAGGACATTTTTATGCAGTCGTCCTTCTCTTTTTCTTTAAGACTTCCACCACCATGCAGTTTTGATGTCGATACTAATATTCTTTTCATCATTTAGAATTAAATTCAACCTTCCAAAGCAGTTATCACTTGTGCCTTCTCATGAGACAAGCTAATATTAACCCATATCCATATCCATCCACAGATCCAGTGTTAGCAACTTAGGGAAACAGTTCAGTGCTGGGAACTGAATTCCAGTTCCCTTGAGGGCAAGAAAATACAGTTGCATTTCCAGGCGACTTGGAAAACACATCACTGCAGCTATAAATTCCAGCGTACTACTGCACTGAGATAACTTTGCATAAGACAGCAGGGCTGTGCTGTTAATACAATGACATCTACCCTAACTCAGGCATATGCATTAAGAGTAGTGTTTATAGTATTTTACTCCTGCTAGTAGGCTTCTAACTTTGCTATCTGAGACCAGTGCCCTCTTTTGCCATGTCCTTTTATTTTATAAGGCGCTCTGTTGATATAGCACAGGTCTAATCAACACCAGTTTTGTGAGTTCTTTTTGCTTTCAGAGTGACTTCAGGGGAATTTTCAGATTCAGAAAAATGTGATTTCTAATGCCTATGAAACAAAATTTTAGACTGGCCCTGAGCATGGTCTGTCCCTACTTTTTAAATCAGAATCAGAATTTTTTTCAGAAAACTTTTTCTTCTTATGCCCATCACTGTTGCTGTTGTGGTACCACCACAACAATTGGTCCCACATCCAGCAGCAGTGATGGTGTGAGTGCAGCAAAGGGGAGGGCCAAACCTGTGCTGAGCTGTGAATGGTCCATGAACCTGAACTGAAGTAGATCATAAAAGTGATTCCTACTCTCCAGGGCTTCATATCCTCCTTTTACATTGCCCAAAGAAATTACAGAATGTTAGGTGTACAGCCTTCTAAAGCACCACAAAGGCCAGGGGGAAGGATTTATTTGATCTCAAATTATTGTTATTTTGGTGATTTAATTTATAGTCATGTGTTTGGGATTCTGTAATCTAAACTCCCCACGGGCCCATCAAAGGACTGCTGAGCAGAAATGTAGAAAGAACATTTCCTGGAGGAGTGAGAAGGGCCGAATTACTATATCCTGACTTGAACCAGGAGAAGAGAGGAAAATAAGAGTCTGAATGGGTGCTGGAAAAAGGCATTATTTTGTCTTGAGGAGATGTTTTTCCCTATGAATATGAAAATTATGTCCCTACAAAACAATCAGGAAAGAGTGCAAGTCTTTTTATAAGAAAAGCTACAACACGGCATAAAGTAAGTATCTAGCCCTCCAGATGACACAATAGTCACCCTCTCCTGGTCTCCATCCAATTCATTAAGAAGAAGAAATGAAACTCAGCTATGTTAGTTTTAGCAAAATGTACTGATGCTTTCTTAGAAATACAGGAGCAGCACTGTCAGGATTTAAAGAACAATTAAGAGCATGGAATTGTTCTTGGCTTTTGTCATTGACATATAGCTGTGCCAGAGCATGTTGGAAGGCAGCAAATTCTGTTATCAGCAGTTTACAGTAGTGATAATAGGAAGTGAATACAGCATGCAGTTAGGTCCACTCTGACAGCTTGGATGCTTTCTGGTGGTAGGAATTCCACAAGTATCAGACGGGAATTTCAGCCCCATTGTGTTGTAAGTTAAAGTTTAGATGAGACAGCAAGCAAACAAAGGGGAATTAATCAAAATGGAAGGACAGTTTTGAAGTTCAAATGCTGTGACAGGGCAACAGTTTATTTGTGAAACATTTGGGGCTCTAACAGACATCTCCTTTGCCTATTTCTGACTTTAATAATAAGTCGTTAAAAAAGGAAAGTCATTGGCAGCTCAGAACAAAGAAATTAGATAAATGAGAGAGGTGGAGAAGATGGAACGTGTGGCTATATAAAGTATACCCTATTTTGTTGCTACTCTGAAATTCAGATTCAGTGAAGATTATGGGAAATGGTAAGGAGGACTCTCTCCATCTTGTTTCAAATTTAGATAATGCTCATTGGATCATACATTTCCTCTTTCTAAAATGCTGTCAGCTGCTGTCATATTAAAAAAGTCAGGAACAGGATGTGCAAATACCTTATGATTTAGAAGAGAAAAGAGATTTTGCTTTATTTTGTTATAAATACACAAGGACCATTACCTGTATGATAGAAACGTCCGTGTACTCTGCAAGCCACACAAAGTTGATGTTGTTGTGAGACGAACAGGACAGATTCTGGCACCAGCTATTTCTCTTGGAGCCTAACTCTGAAATGCAGACCATCTGTATCCTGTCTGATCATCGTCTCGTGGTGTGTAAATTTTGGAGTGCTGAGACTTTCACAGGTGGTCTGGTGGGAGGTCATACTGGAACCACGTTGAATAGTTGGTTGATGTCACTGGTGATCCAAAGGTTGAAGAGGAGGCTGCAAGAAGTTATAGAGCAAGAAGCTATACTGGTCTTTCACATTTGGTAACATTTGCATTAGGGCACCATTCTGCCAATAACACTCAGCAGCTTATCTAACACCTATTGCACACACTGAGGTTTGATTTCCTCTAACAAACTGTTTTCATCTACCCTGTCTGAGAAACTCCACTAATATGAGATGTTAAACCTGCACAAAAACAGCCAGTAGAGGAGATTGCTCTGTCTCCCTCTCCACAACAGTGCTGTGCTACATAAGGCTGGAGGGTGTCAAATACCTCAGTTCTTTATCACTATAGAACTCCAAAGCCTCTGAACCTCTGAGCAGACTTAAAACATCAAGCAGTTTCTGCCAAGAGGTTTAGCTGATGAATTGTATACAGCATTATCTATTTGCTGTGATATGTAGAGACCAAGATATATAACTCGTTTGGGTGTTTTTGATGTTTTATAGCAAGTCAGAAAATGTACCCCTTAGATTTTGACTGTGGAGGAGATGGAGGAGTATGAAGTGGAGAACAGCACAGCCAGATGTGCTGAGTAGACCTCTCCTTGTCCCCAAAAGCTATGGACTGCCATAGATTCAGGTATTCTGTTACCACTGGTACTACCATCTGAGGCTTAAAGGTAATGTGAAAATTATTATCATGGTTTGCAAGACAATCAAGGCAAGAGGAGTTTCTGCTTCTCAGTGAGTAAACTTTATCAAAAGAAACAGCATGGAACGATTCATATAATGACCAGACATACTGGGGTGCTTTTATTCGTATCAGTCATGTAAGCATTAAACTCTAATCTGTGGAAAAGCAAACTTCCTACTCAGAGTAACAAAAAATGCCCCATCTTTTGAGGACAGGGTAAATTCGCATAGATATTTCTTGTCAAAGAAGGTCAGACAGATAACTGGCATGTCCATAAACTAATGTTATCTACCTGAAACCACACAGTGCTCAAAGGAATGCAATATTCTAATTTGATTTTGGAAATTACCCAGAAAAAAAAAAAAAGAGTAACAGTAATACAAAGTTATTTCCAATCTACTTTTTACAGCCAAATGCACATTGATCAGCCTGTGCAAGAAGTGGGCAAATCAACACCAATAGGTAGCACATTTTAGAAAATGCCTCTGAAAAGTTCTTTATACCTTGAGTTAATCTCTTTCTAAAGCACCCATGACTGTGGTAGTAAAGAGGTAGTCCAAACACAGATGATCAGTGAACCCAAATATTTGGCTGCATCAAAAAAGCTGTGAGAATGTGTGTGGTATAAATGTTTAATTCTGTCTCTGTTTAGATGCAGGAGCAGAGGGTGGAGAAGTGTCATCATCCAAAGCCTTGCTGGAAAGTCAAGAGGCAGAAGGAAAACGCAATGATTCCTAACACCTAAGGACTTCTGGGTTAATGAATCCCATCAACAGACTTCCCAGTTTCCCTGTGTCACCCCTTCTAAAGTGTGGTAGCAACTTTAGCAGCACAGACATGACTTTGCAACACACTTGTACCTAGATGATTATGTGGATGGCATACAGTTTTTTCTACTGTCATCCTTCAAAAGCAATGTTCTACATATCCAAATGGGAAGAGAACTAAAGAATGTATCTCTTGTTTTCAGTTTTCTCTCTTATTTTGATTATAGTATTTGTCTTAACTAATCTTCTTTGACAGTTCCAATTAATATACCTAGCAGATGTACCAGGAACTACTCATTGTTTCAAAATAAAAATCCTGTTTCTTAATTTCCCAAACCAGCTTCTTTATCTCTGACACAGAGGTATATTCATCCCCCGCAACATGATATTAAGTATATATTAGATTACAGACATTATCTGTAATTTATCTCCTGAGATTTTTGTTCTCATTAGACATGTAGATGGGTGTGAGAAGAAAAACTAAATACATAAAATAAAATTTTCTCCTACTCCTGTCACCAGAAGGTTTTATAAACTACTTAAACATCAGTGTTTGTTTTCAGACTCTCCTTACCTCTATTTATGGCAGATCATCTCAGTTCTCCCACTCTTAGTCTTGCCACTTCAGTCATTCATTTTCATGCTGAAAATTGTAGCTGTTCATGTGTACCTAAAGTAAAGTAGCCATGTTTGTATATGATGAAAATTGTTTAATCTCACTGTGGAAATTAAATATCTATCATCTTTTCTGGCTTCAGTTGATTTCTTGATGTTTCTCCTGTAGGACAATATTTAAAGCCCAATAATACATATTTCTTCTATTTCTTCTGGGTTTTGCTTTGTTGTTTGATGTCAGTGAAGCTGTTTCAATCATTGTAATTTTTACAAAGAATTTAGGCAAAGTTTTTCCTCTACTGAAAGGACTTGTTTTGTTTTGGAAATCATGCTCCTGAAAATACTTGGCATTCATTCCCTTATTGTAGGAGACTTAAGATTCAGGTACAGACATGAGCCTTCACAATTCCTGGGGCAGCAGCCACTTATGTATGTCATGGAAAAAGAGGAAGCATCTCTGATGGGTACATCCCACATTTCAATGGTATACCATCTATGAAATATTTGTATAATCTAAACCTGGCAGAGAGCTCAGGAGGGGTTGTCAGGCACAACTTTCATTCCTACTGTGCATTTGCTAACACCCTGCCTTTTGGGAACCATTCAGTAAAGGATCTAGTTTAAGTCAACTGAACTGACAATAAGTTCCCTCCTCTTAAACCCATTTTCATTTAACAAGTGCAACATCCCAATTATTTTTTTTCAGATTGGGAAAGGTAAAATAACTTACTTCACTGGGCAAAACAGGTGGCTTAAGAAAGTCTGAGAGACTGAACTAGCTGATGCTGGAGGACCAGAGCTGAAAACCACAGTGGACAGGGATTAGGAGGTAACTGGATTTGTGGTACACACTCTTGTTCTGGATTGTAGTCCCATTCTCCTATACCAGCCTCCTTTATAGCATCACAGTACATAAAATTGGTAAATTGGAAGAAGCTGTGGTGATCCCATCAAAATCAAATATATGAATATTACTGAAAGATAAGTCCTGATATGCTTTGCTCTTCTGGGTCATGGCCTATATCAAATTCTACACTTTTTTCACAGTTGCAACATTGGATATATTTAGTTTCTTCTCTGATACAATACAACTCTTAAATTTGGGTTACAGTCATACTGTAAAAGATACTTTAGCTACTTTGTTAGTCTAAGTTTGAAATTTTTTGCTATCAAAACACCAATTATGAACCAGCTGAATTTAGCAAATTATTCATGTGCTAAATTCTATGTAAAAAAACCCAGTCTATAGCTACATACATAAATGGTGTTAACTGCTCACAAATGTATAGTTTACTACTAGTCAAGAATTCTCAACACCCCGGGGAACTTGCTGTAAGCACTCAGGTGTTTACTTTGTACTTAAGCTGTATGAATCTGTTGCTGAAAATATGTTGCATAGAAAGAATTCTAACAGAAAATTTGAAAAAAATGCAGTAGTAAAAGCTAAGATTTAAAATGCAATTTAATTAAAAACAGGATGAACATTTTTTAAAGAGCTGTAATATGTTATATGTGTATTATCTAGTTGCAAATTAACCAAGTTACAAACACAGAAATGCTTCTTTTACCATGTACATGTATAGTTTGTGTCTAAACAATTATTAGTCTAGACTGCATGAAAAAGCCCTTTTGTAGTTACTTGTAGCAGTAGGAATATATAGCTATGACTGAATTTTACCAAATTTCTCCAGTTGTGAGCCAATGCATATTTCTGACCAGTATAAACTGGCTCACAAACTGGCTGGTATGGGAGACATTGTACCGTATAAACTTTGGTCTTTGGAGCAGAGTTTATTAGTTGAGCATGATTTTTGACTCAGGCAGAAGGGAACTCACCCCTTTAGGCCTGTCTGGGGGACTTTATACCATGCTTTTCAGTACTCTGGGGCTTGGGCAGTAACTGTCTAAAAGCACAGCTGAAGTTGGGGAAGTTCTGGTTCATTTTCTTGTTAGTGTGCTGAAGACAGCTAATAATCCTACTAAACTTTGGCTGAGCCTGTAAAGAGCAAATGAAGGGCTTTTGAATATGTTTGTCACTGAACCAGTTTATCCAGTTTCAACCATTATCCAGGCTATACCACCCTCCCTTAGCTCAACTAATGGGTAATTGATAATGGTGCATTCTCTTGGTTCACATGGCCACAAAGTTATGGCCCTGAATCAGCAGGGTATTTTAAAACATACTTAACTTTAAATGCAGACAGGTTTCACAGGAGTCAACAGAACTACTTAGGTGCCTAAAATTAGGTACATACTTAATTACCTTGATAAATGACAGCAGCAAACTTCTATTAAGGCTAATCTGGTATTATAATGCATTAATCCCAATTTCCATTCCAGCAAGTCTGGTACAGGTAAT
The DNA here is from genome assembly GCA_013400955.1 of Drymodes brunneopygia. NCBI lineage: Eukaryota > Metazoa > Chordata > Aves > Passeriformes > Petroicidae > Drymodes > Drymodes brunneopygia. The sequence continues at coordinate 561,258 of VZTZ01049097.1, forward strand.
AGCATGTTTTTTAATCATCTTACAGCACTATCCTGAGCTTTCATAAAGCAAAGAATCTCATGTTAGTACCCAACAAAAAAGGTAACTTTGTTGCTTCCGTATTTTAGAATATAATGAAGCAATTATCCATTCTTTTCCTCTCAGCATGCTAAAAAAAAAGTCAGAAAATACCCTTGTAATTTTATTGCTCCTATATAAAACAATTTAGGTATTTTGAACATATAGAAAATTTGCCTTGATGTTTTCCAGACATCATTAAGAAATGATAACTGCACTTGGTTACTTAAAAATTACAAGAGAGGCTTAAATTGCACTTTACCATTACTACCACTTTACCTACTACCATTAGTAGGATAAGTATCCTTAATGTATCATGCATATAAAGAGGAATACTTCAAGATCTAGCAAATTAGCATTAGTTCATATTCCTCTCTTCTGTCTGCTAGTGCTCTGTGTGTGACAAAGCCCATGGAACAGATTTGAACAAAGACTTCTCCATGGATTTCTCCATGTGTGCTCAGTGAGCATAAGCCCCAGATGGTGGTGAGTGTAGGTTCCCTTGGATCCAGACAGCACAGACCAGTGGGGCTGAGCCCACTGGGGTCCCAGGGCACTTGCTCTGAAGTAGAAATAGTAAAGGCTTAAACTGTCCTGCCATCTAGTGGGATCCTCAGCCTGCCAGGTAGGCTGTGCAAGGCAGTGGAGGGAGACAAGTTTGAGACCTCAAACCCAGCTGCAAACAGGGCTGGTGAGAGGCAGTGTCTCTAGGTGACCCGACACGTTCACTTCAGGAGTTTTGCTACAGGCCCAGAACCTTGGTGCCTCTGTATACAGAAATCCATGTGATTGCAAACAGGAGGCATCTTGTGTTTCAACCCATAAACTCTTCTTGTAAAACAGGTGTCTGAGTCTGGCTTGCAGCCTACCCTGCTTTAGGTGCCCACTCTGTGATTTGGGTTTGGGTGCAAATCCCACCATAGATGACTGTTTTGATCTTTTTTAGGGATAATTGTGTTTCATCTTCTCAATCTGAAGCTGTTCTACTTTGGCTAGTAATTAGCAATGATTGCTTAGAGTTCCTACTTTACTGTCTTGGTTTATTTTCCTCTTCAGCCCAGTGGGGACCAATTTATATCCTGATGCCTGTAAGCAACAGGAAGCCTGAAGGGCCATCACTTCACCTTGGCATGTGCCACAACCCAATGCCAGATCTCTGGATTTTAGTGCAAGACTTACATTTGATGGAAACTGTTGTGGGGCTTTTTTGTTGTTGTTTGTGAGGCATTTGTTTGTTTGTTGGGGGGTGGGGGTTGCTGAGTTCAGTGGGCTTTTCTGTGTTAAACAAATATATATAATAATTGCTTGCAAGGTAAAGGGCCCTGATGTGAGGATTTGGACAATCCCTACCAGTGCATTATTCCTGGGACTCTGCTGTGCAAGGTTTGATGCTCTAAGTCCAGCACTTATCATACAGTGTATGGAAAAGGTAATCTGTGAGAGTCTGGCTTGACACTACTGTGTAGGGCCTACCGTGCTTTTATTTCCAGACTCCTTGGGCATGTTTATCAGTGATACATCAGCACCGTAAACATAAAAAGAAGGAGCTTGTGAAGTGCTGCTAATGCTCAGCAGTGCTCCAGAAGCAGTTTTCCAGTAACGCACCCGGTTTCCTAAGGGTGCAGGAGCACCTTTTCCCGAGGGATGGGCTCCGCAGCCGTCAGGCGGGCACGAGATGGCGCCCGAGCCCGCGCCAAGCACACAGCGGGGCCCTCGCCTTCCTCACAGCCTCGCCCCTGTCCGTGCCCCGGCTCCCGGCTCCCCGGGCACGGCCGAGTCCGCGCCTACCGCGGGATGATCGCTGCCGTGAGGAAGAGCGGGGCTGGGGCAGCGCCCCGGGACGGAGCACGGCCCTCCCCACGGGCGCCGGGCGGTGGTGGCAGAGGGCGCCCTTGCCCTGGGGCGCGGCCTCGGCTCCAGCGGCTCGACCTCATACGGACCTTGGGAGCCTCAACCCCGCGGCTTCCCGAGCAGGGGAAAGCGGGCTCAACAATCCAATGCTATCCCATCCCTTCCTCCCTCTTGATTTGTCGGCTGACTCCGTTCAAAGCTTACATCCATCTACTCTTTTCCTTTCTNGTCTCTCTCTCCCTGCAGAAGCCGAGAGATCTCCGAAAGGCACTTCGTTGCTCCTCCGAGAGCACACAGAGAGCTTATCTCTGTTTTGCTGTTCGAGCCTGGGAGCACAGTGTTCCAAGGACTTTTTTTGGGGGAGGGAGGTGCAGCTTTTGCAGACAAACGGCAGCATTTTCTCTCCCCCCGCTCCACTCTCTCTGTCTCTCTGGGCCTAACCTTAAAGCTATAGAACTCAATATTTGGCATAAGCAAGACAGACGATTGGGGATATAAGGATCATATAGTCAACCCAGGACAACCTAAAAAAGTGCTGAAATAAGTTTCTTCCGGGCATCTTCTTTCAGACAGCCTTTGAACTTTGCATCTCTCTCTTTTTTTTTTTTT
>VZTZ01049097.1:563801-577124 GCA_013400955.1 Drymodes brunneopygia
TTTTTTTTTTTTTTTTTTTTAACACTAGCTGTTGTGATTTGAAACTTCTATGTAAATTTATGAAGGATGAAATGAAATTAAATGCTGGAATATAAGAAGGAGTATATTTAAGGGAGGGAAGACAAAGGACAATGAGGTGGAGTTAAAGGCATGAAAGTTGCACCATGTTTCCTCTCCATAGCGCTTCTTTTATCAGAATATCTGAGCCAGTCATGGTGCAAGGAAGTCAGCCTGGTCCTGCACCCTCCACTGGCTCTGGACTCTGGATGTTTTGAGCTCTGGGTGCAAGGATGATCAGTCACTCAAGAAAGTTTCAAAGGTCTGGAGAAATATGCTATTAGAACCTTTGTTTAAATATTACAAGATTAGTTAATGATTTTGACCATAGAGGGTCTAGTTTATGTTTACTGTTGCCACACTGAGGGGGAAATTTTTTATGACATGTATACATGAATGTATAGAATTAAAGGAATAGTGGCTGTATCTATGCCTCCCCACTTAGTGCAGTACAGTCCACAAAGTGAGTTCCATGATTATCCAGGCAGGGACTACATGCCTGCTTTCCTTTCTGTGTATATCTCTATTTTTCCCATAATAGACTCTGGATTTGGCAAAGTACAAACCCCCACTTAGCAAGTGGGATGTGTTTTCAAGTTTCCTGGTATAGACATGTCTATTGTGACTATTTCTTGCATAATCCACGATACAGAACTTCTCTGAATTACTTCCTGCATCATGTCCGATAGCTGTGGTTGTTAGCATAGTTTACAATTTGCAGGGATGAAAAGTTTTGTAAGGCAGTTTGAAAGTTGGCCAGAGGCTTAAGTCTCCTCACAGCTAATATGCACTTCATTCTTAATATAAATTTCTGTAGGTGCAACTTTCAGTGACTGGAGTTTTGCATACCAGACTGAAGAGACCACTGTTTCTCTGGGATTGTCTCCAAACATTCAGTATGACCAAAATTTTCCCCAAGTTTGTCTTGGTACTAGTCCTTATTTAAAGCTATTTATGAGCTATCGTAACTCTGCAATGCTTCAAGTTGCTGCAAAATTTTGTGTTCCAGGAAGTTTATGTATTTAAACTCATGAAAACTCAGAAATGACTCAGTGCTTGGTCACAAACCATTATGTAAAACAGGGATATGGTTGCACTTTTGAATGAATCAAGTTAGGTGTGTAATTCCAGCTAGGTTACCCAGCATGAGGTTTCATTTCAAATGCCTGATCTGTGTCAGGCATTTGTTCATCCGTGACAAGCCCATAAATTGATAACCTAATTAAATTATTTATCAAGACTGTGGAATTCATAAATTTCTCTGGCTGCACTAACACTGCTCTTTAGAACTTCTGAGGAAACAGCTTGGTCCAGGTGAGAGAGTGTGATTTAGAGGACACAAACCCAGAGGAGTGTGGCTCCAGCTGCATCTGGGAGATCATATCTGGCTCCAAAAGGCTGTGACTGTGTCCTGTCAGTCCATAGCTCACAGGAACAGAGGAGGACCTTAGGAATATCCAAATGCAGATAGTTAATGAGCTGAGTTTTAACTTTACATCTCTTTTCCAAATTCAGTAGTTGTTTTCTTAAATTCTTGAATTCTTGAAATTCAGTCAAATAAACCTGATTTTACTTCTTGCCTAAATCTCAGCTTGCACTGAGAGTGGTTTCAGGATATTGTAGAAAATGGAATGCTTTGGTATGGACAAACTGAATGAAGGTATATTGAGCCATTTCAAAAATTTCTTAAATCCAGCCCTGCAGATTGCACAGTTGTTTCTTGTTTAGCTGATAGGATTTACCTTGGGATTGATTAGGTTGAGATTTATTATACTGAATTCCAAATAGTCACATTTATGTATTTGACAGCCTCCATGGCATATTCTAGGGCTACAGAAAGAGAATATGATATTTATGACATATGACAAGTTAAACAAGTTAACACTGTAAAATTCATATTGATGATGATAAAAATCATTCCCTCCTTTGCTATAATACAGAGTCCTTGGACCTTAATACAGAGGGTCTTTCTGCTCCACTAATATTCCCATAAGTCTGCCCTGAACACCCAATCTACCCATGTCTCAGAATCAGCTGCAACAAGTCAAATGCAAGTCATCTAATCTCCTTAAACCTATGTGCTATTTTTCCATTCCTCCTAATAAGATTGATTTTAGTTTAGCATGTTCATAGTATTCACATGCCTTTGAAATTTCTCTGAATTATTATCCCTGAAATAGTCAGGTTGCTTACTTATATGAGTTGTATAGGCTGATTCTTTGAGGGGAATATCTGACTTGAGTAATCTAAATGTAAAGTAACACAGTAATATTAAACAAGAGATAACAACCTCTCAAATGCCTTTTAGAAGTAGAGAACAGCCTGGATATATTTCATAGCATTTGCTTACTTTAAATCATTGTCAACCAGCTGTCCTCCCAGCTTAAACCAGTCCAAATATATGTCTAATAGTTCATAATGAGGTATTAGTGGGTATTTACTTTCCAGGACTCTCCTAATCTCATGTCACACCAATTTGTAACATAAGAGAGAGTCTACAAGAATGAAATGCACGATCACAGACCACTTTGTTTTCACCAATTAGCAACACTAGAATTAGACATTAACATGACTTGTGTCTAATATTAGCCTGTCCTGGCATTATTTTGCTTGAGTTTTACAGTGGCAGGAAACCTGCTGATCATGTTCCTAAGTTTTGCCTAAGAGATGTCATGCTCTTAGAATGGATATGGTGTAAACATGTCTTTCCTGCTCCTGCCTGCATTACCTTGCACCTCACCTATCACCTGGTCCAAAGCCACAGGAAAATCCTTCCCATGGCATTTATACAGCACAAAACTGGATTCATACAGATGCTTGGTACCTGGGGCCATTCTGCGACCACTTGCTTGTGCAGCTGCATAATTGGGTGTCTTCTCCATGAGGCATTTATCTCTTGTTGAACCTGGGATTTCTAATGAGCAGTCCATTGGTAGAGTAAATAAACCTAAGTGTTTTCTGTGACTCACCAGCAGCACTGAGATGGTTTATTTTTATTAGGGGGACCAGCAAAACTCTTAGACAGCTAGAGGATACATCAGATAATTTTAGTTAAGAGCATTCTACTGCCCTGTTTGACATTAGGTTTTTCTGCAGCACCAAAAAACAAATTCCACTCAGCCCTGAAGTAACATCATCCCATCTGACACAACAGCTACTAAACTCTGTTCATTTCTGTATTATACTGAGATCAAAGTTGCACAGAGATTCACATCAGGGCTTCAAACAAGCTTAAAATTTGCTGAGAATACCCTAGCATGCTGTGCATAAATGGAGGAAACTTCTTTCAGCTGCACATTATTTTCAGTTTCCTTAACTCAAAAGTAGCCCCCTATATGCTTGATAATGCTAAGAGTTTAAAGAAATGCCTGAATGAGCTAGGACCCTGAATCCCATTGGCTTTCAATAGAATTCAATACCTAAAAGGCCTCTGAATGCCTATATCTGCTTTTGTACCAGGGGAGTTAGGCCCTGGTATCACTGTTGCCCTTTGTTGCACATATGGGTACAAGATGCTCTGCAGTTCCAGGACCTTCACTGCCAGAAATGTTTGAATAATGCAGCATCACTACATTATCTGAAGGTCTTATAACATAGTACCCCCTTAACATAGTATTCCTGGCTATTGTACTACAAAGATGGTGAAAGGACAGAGATTTAACTGAATTGGTGTAGCAAGAGTGCCCCACCTCGGTTAGACCCAGAGTGGGACAGAGCAGAAGGACACATAAACCTGATTTCAAATATTAGCTGCACCAATTTCCCTACTTTTCTACAGCCAGACACTAAGTCTTTAGTGACTGGCTGAAGTGATTAGATGCTCAGCAGTTTCTGACATAGATTATGAGGAATCCACACATGACAGAAGCTCATGGTCAGACTTTTCTACCACAGCAGCCTGGTGACCATCCTGTGGTGCTCCCTTCCTCCACATACCCCTCACACCCTTTATTTTTCTTTTTCCTGAAGAAGTAATTTTTTTTTTGTTTGAAGTAGAGAATGAAGGCTGAACGAGGTGACAGCCTCATTCTCTGAATGTCTGAGGGCATGTGAAGCAGGGATATAACAGGGGGAAAGGTAGCCAAAAGCAGGTTGTCTGTCCTGTATTTGAAGGCTGAAGGTTAGAGCAGTCTCACCAAATGGCCTTTGGAAACAAGGATTACTCATTACACAGGGATATATTGCTGCAGAATTTTCATCTTTCGAGCACCTTGTACAGGGAATGCAAATGTGCCTACTTACACTGCTCAGGTGCAGTAAAGGGTTTAGTGTAAAGGAGAATGAATCTTGGGATGTTCAGAATCTCCAGAGATGCTATTTGTCACAGGAATATACAGTCTGTTAAAACCATCCAACTGCTGGCAGCACAAAAGAAACTCCTAGAGGGTCTCTTGTACAGCAACCTAAAATGCATACCAGGTCAGTGTATTTCACACTGTGATCTCTGTTTCAGCCACAGCAAAGCATTTATGTTGATCAAGATGGCTTGTACTAGTTTTTGGTGTTAGCATAACTTGCATAAGGGTCCACAATCAAACACAGGGCATAAGATGCTATGGAAAACATTTCGAACAGTGTCTTGTCACCCCACAAAGGAGTCCATAATGTAACATTTGCTACTGTTGATTTACCCTGGTCCCAAATCATCACTAACACAGACAGGTGGGATCTCACCATCAAAAAACACAATGTGAAGACTCTGGCAACCTATCCACTTAAGAATGTGAACATTTTAGCAGACTCTAGTTTTATATTTGAAGCATGTTGCAAAGTGTTAAAAAATGTATTTTTCTTAAGAAATTCTTATGTGCTTCTTCCCCTTAAGTACCTTAAGGTATTTGTCTTAGTTAAATACACTGAGAAATCCTGGTAGAACAGAGCTGTCCCATCAGTGTAGGTATGACTGCTTAAATTATGAAGGATCCTGAAGTGGCTGCCTCCCAAAGGCCAGGAGCAGCACTCTCTGGAAGAAGGTGCAAGGCAGAACTGTCCTTGAGGAGTCCAGCTACCAGTACTGGCACTGAATAATTTTCAAGAGTTTTATATCACAAAGTCCATGGGGCTGATTGTATACAACAAGCGCCAGTGAGCACAGGCAGTACAAGCTCTCCCAGGCTCTATGCACACATCTGCACCAGAATAATAACCAGGGCCTTAAGAGCTACTGCAAACAAAACCTGTATGAGCAAATAATTTTGTCTCGTCAGTACTGGGAGAGGACACATTGCCAGTTCATGAGGATATTGCTAAAATCATTTAGAATTTAGTATCATAGAATCATAGACGGTTTTGAGTTGGAAGAGATCATCCAAGCCCCCCGCCATGGTCAGGGACTGTTTCACTAGTCCAGGCTGCTCAGCACCCCATCCAAACTGGCATGCTTAATTTAATCCCATCAGAAACATCATTTGCCCTACACCCAAAGAATGTGCTATACTACAAGAGCCTAAAAGAAATGCAAATGATGGTCAAAAATATTTTTAAAATATTAGAAAAGTATTCATAATTATTTATATTTTGTATGGCTGAACTAGGTGGAAAATTGTTGAGGTTTTGTTCCTAAATCACGTAAATTCTCTTTCACCCAGTCCATGAGTTTTGTTGAAAGAGCTGAAGTGCTAGATTCACTATTCTGGAATCCATCCAAGCCATACGTCAGGAAAAACTGACACCATGGGATGTCCCACAGACACAGGCTACTTTCTGAAAAGCACTCAAGATGAGACAAGATGACCACCTAATGCCTTCAACAAATTTCAAAGAACAACTAGAAGGAAGACATTCCCTCCCTTGCAGAAAAAGAAAGGAAAAAAATAAGAGAAAGAGAGAAAAAGTTTTAAGCTCTTTTTCTTCATTCTTAATCGCCAAATGCTGACAGTTGTAAAGCCAAGATGCTGTTGCAAGGCAGCAACAGCAAATACCAATTTCAGACAGCATCCATACAGATGCCATTGTAGTTAAAGGGATCTGCACTTGGTCAGCACCAAAACGGCCTTGAAAATCTTCCTGGGAAAATTTTTGGAGTTGGTGTTCTCCAGTAGCATTACGATCCTGTGTTATCACTCAGTAGCCTTTCACGTTGGGTGCCCACTTCTCGTTCCGCCCGCGCGTTCCTTTAGCAGCGAGGCGGACGGGCGGGGGTGCCCCGGGGCGGCTCAGGCGCGGAGCGGTGCGGCAGGTGGAGCAGCCCCTCTCCCTGCCCCCTCCGCGTCCCGCCGAGTGCCCGCCCGGGCATCCCGCGCCCCCTCCCCGGCGGAGCCAGCGCCCTCCCCCGGCGGTGCGGGCGTCTCCGCGGCGGCCGTCGGGGGCGGACCGCGGCCGCCCCCCGCCTCCGGCCCCCCGCCGGGCGCCGGCTTTAAATGAGGAGCGGCACCGGCGCTCCTGGCACCCGCGGCACCGCGCTCAGAACACGCAGTGGGCCGCCATGGTCGAGGCTTTCTGCGCCACCTGGAAGCTGGTAGACAGCCACAACTTCGATGAGTACATGAAGGCACTGGGTAGGTACAGCCGGGTGGCGGCACCTTAGGAAATCTTGGAATTTTTCACCATCAGGGAAAAAAAAAATTGTAGAGGCTGCCCTCCATTGCCAGAGGTGTANTAGAACAGAGCTGTCCCATCAGTGTAGGTATGACTGCTTAAATTATGAAGGATCCTGAAGTGGCTGCCTCCCAAAGGCCAGGAGCAGCACTCTCTGGAAGAAGGTGCAAGGCAGAACTGTCCTTGAGGAGTCCAGCTACCAGTACTGGCACTGAATAATTTTCAAGAGTTTTATATCACAAAGTCCATGGGGCTGATTGTATACAACAAGCGCCAGTGAGCACAGGCAGTACAAGCTCTCCCAGGCTCTATGCACACATCTGCACCAGAATAATAACCAGGGCCTTAAGAGCTACTGCAAACAAAACCTGTATGAGCAAATAATTTTGTCTCGTCAGTACTGGGAGAGGACACATTGCCAGTTCATGAGGATATTGCTAAAATCATTTAGAATTTAGTATCATAGAATCATAGACGGTTTTGAGTTGGAAGAGATCATCCAAGCCCCCCGCCATGGTCAGGGACTGTTTCACTAGTCCAGGCTGCTCAGCACCCCATCCAAACTGGCATGCTTAATTTAATCCCATCAGAAACATCATTTGCCCTACACCCAAAGAATGTGCTATACTACAAGAGCCTAAAAGAAATGCAAATGATGGTCAAAAATATTTTTAAAATATTAGAAAAGTATTCATAATTATTTATATTTTGTATGGCTGAACTAGGTGGAAAATTGTTGAGGTTTTGTTCCTAAATCACGTAAATTCTCTTTCACCCAGTCCATGAGTTTTGTTGAAAGAGCTGAAGTGCTAGATTCACTATTCTGGAATCCATCCAAGCCATACGTCAGGAAAAACTGACACCATGGGATGTCCCACAGACACAGGCTACTTTCTGAAAAGCACTCAAGATGAGACAAGATGACCACCTAATGCCTTCAACAAATTTCAAAGAACAACTAGAAGGAAGACATTCCCTCCCTTGCAGAAAAAGAAAGGAAAAAAATAAGAGAAAGAGAGAAAAAGTTTTAAGCTCTTTTTCTTCATTCTTAATCGCCAAATGCTGACAGTTGTAAAGCCAAGATGCTGTTGCAAGGCAGCAACAGCAAATACCAATTTCAGACAGCATCCATACAGATGCCATTGTAGTTAAAGGGATCTGCACTTGGTCAGCACCAAAACGGCCTTGAAAATCTTCCTGGGAAAATTTTTGGAGTTGGTGTTCTCCAGTAGCATTACGATCCTGTGTTATCACTCAGTAGCCTTTCACGTTGGGTGCCCACTTCTCGTTCCGCCCGCGCGTTCCTTTAGCAGCGAGGCGGACGGGCGGGGGTGCCCCGGGGCGGCTCAGGCGCGGAGCGGTGCGGCAGGTGGAGCAGCCCCTCTCCCTGCCCCCTCCGCGTCCCGCCGAGTGCCCGCCCGGGCATCCCGCGCCCCCTCCCCGNCTGTGCTTCTATAGATCCATAGAAGTAATTCGATGAGGGTCATTCACCTGGGGGGCTGGGTGTGTTTGTATGGGAGAGGCTCCGGGAAATGCCGCCGGTCTAAGGGAAGCGTGTGAAACACGAACACGTGCTGCCTGCGGATAAGTTTGAAACAAAGAAGTAGAAAAGAAATCATTATGCTGGAGTGATAAGGAATTGAAACTCTGAGCAGCGGAAGCGATGGCGGCCGTGCGTGTGACCGCGGGCAGAGTGCGGGGCTGCCGTGCTCGGCGGCGAGGGAGGGCGCGGAGCTGCAGCTGCGTGGGCAGAAGCGAGGGATACTCTCGGTACAAGGGCACGGGAGAAGCAGAAAGAAGCGTTTCACAGGGATAGCTTACAGCTGTAGAGTATGGTAAAAGATCTCGGTACCTCGACATGTGGGGGGGAAGAAAGCAAAAATCTCGAAGTTTGATATATGTCTCTTTTCCCTTGAATGGTCTAGGAGTGGGGTTTGCAACACGGCAGGTGGGCAATGTGACTAAACCCACTGTGATTATCAGCAGCGAGGGGGATAAAATAGTGATCAGAACTCAAAGCACTTTCAAAAACACAGAAATCAGCTTTAAACTCGGAGAGGAATTTGATGAAACTACCCCTGATGACAGAAACTGCAAAGTAAGTGAACTCTCGAGCTGGAATGGCCTCTCTTTTTCTTCCCACTCCCGCCCCCCAGGCTGTGCCATTGGTAGGGTCAAAAGAAAAAAATGTAACTTCTGCTGCTACTAGTTATAGCACTGCAAAGGATGGGGAAAAAAAAGACAAGATTGAGTCTTGCTTGCCGTGCCTGGTTACACCATGCCTTTCTGAATGTATCACGTTGCCAGCTTCCTGTCTGTCTTCCAGTGTCAACTGGTTGTGTTAGTTGCCTGCTTTTCTCACAAGCTAAATATCATTAGGCGTAACTTTTCCCAGTCAAAATAGTCAGATGCCTCTTTTCTTGCACCTTTGGGGGCTTAAGATAAAATATTATTTCCAAGGCTCATCTGAAACAGGTTCTTGTGAGACTGGAATTCAAAGGAAACAACTTTTTTTATCCTTTGACACAAACAAGAATTGTGTGGATTTCATGCTTAAAACGAGGATGATTCATAGCCTTGGTTTTAAAATGGCTGGGACTACTTTATCATTCTAGATCCACATCCATCTATTGAAGAGAATTCAATAGAACAGTGCATGCTGAATGTGTGAGCAGAATCCCAAGTACCCCAAATAAAGGCATGTCTTTGTGTTTCTTGGTATCTCACAGTCAGTTGTGACCCTGGATGGAGAGAAGCTAGTGCACGTACAGAAATGGGACGGCAAAGAGACAAACTTTGTGAGAGAAATTAAGGATGGCAAAATGGTAATGGTAAGTATAAAGCACACTGAGCATTCACATGCACTGCAAATGCTCCCAACTTACCCTTATCTCAAGCTTTGTGAACAGTATGACTTAGACACAAACCCTTAAACTAAGTGTGTGTGTGTGGGGGAAACTAGCAGAGATTTTTCAAATATTTATTTGTTTTGGTTTGTGTGTTGTTTTACTGACAATTAAAAAATTGCTAGTGGCTTTAGGCAGGCCAGCCTGTGGATTTCCCGAGTGTATATGTTCTCTTTCTAGACTTTTGTGTAAATACCCAAGAAAAAAAGTCCTGGTGAACTTGTAATGATACAAAGTTCTTGATTATATAGGAAATGATCTGCTACCAGTGGCAATTTAGACTTCTTTAAAAACTTGTTTTATGTATGCACACATAAATAGTATTTAATTACATGAACAAGTAGTTTCTGTGAAAATAAAATTACAATATTGTAGGAGCTAATAGCATTTTCATATTTAATAATAAAGGGTTTAGTCCTCCTATCTTGTTAAAAACTATGATAAACAGCAACTGTGTGGAGAAAAGTCTGAGTTTAAATTCACTTGCTTTTCCTGACTTTTTAGAAACAAGAGTACCGAGTGAATGAATGTTGTCAGTCACAATAGCTAATGTCCAGGATAGCACTTTTCATGGCACAGAGATGTAGCTTTCAAAAATAAAATGTCTTCAGCTATACTAATCTATCAGACTTGGATGTTGGAGAAGACCAGTTATTTTGTTTCCTAATTACTTCAGGGATTATCTGTGTGGATGAAGATTTGCCAACAATATAAACTTTAAAACACAGTGAAGCACAACATGGCAAGTGTTTCAAGGCAAATCACATGCTTTGCTTTTTGAAGCCACTATGCACAAAGCACACAAATACTGAAAATCTTGTCCTTTGCAATTTGAATAGAGTGAGGTGCCCTGTTCTACTTCAGGAAATACCTCCAGAATGCACACTGTAGTTGGTGTTCTTGCACAACTGCAGTGACTGGAGTATTTGGTAGTTCTAGCTATACAGGGTACAGAATGCATTTTTTAAAGACAAGGTTCTCCTAGGTGTTATAACTATGCATAATAGTATAGAGGCTAAAAAGTAAGTTAAATTTTTAACAGTTATCTTGTAAATGTGCATTATGTGTTTTTTGGGTGTGAAAGCAGCAAGGAGAAAGTATAATTTCTTATGGGAACCATAACTAAGACTTAACTTCTTGGGTTTTTTTCTATAAATTATATAATATAAACCAACCTTGATCTAGCATGGACTTCATAATGTGTTAAACCATTACAGAAAATGGTCCAGCCTCTAACATGTCTGTGTTTTCCTTGGACTTGCAGACTCTCACCTTTGGTGATGTCGTTGCTGTTCGCCACTATGAGAAAGCGTAGAGTTTACCTGACTTCTGTCCAGATGTTACTTCTGCTGGATGGATTAATGTCCTGTCTGTGATTGATCGTAACTAAAATGCACATTTCTGGCATGAAAAGTTAATAAAGATTTTTGTTTGGGGGGAGGGCGGTGGTGTTTTTTATAAAAAAAAGTTATGCCATCAAATTGGCGTGCTTGTGCTGTGTAGTAAAAACAGGTTAAACTTGGCATTAAATTTCTGAAATGCTTTTTTTTTTTTTTTTACAGTAAATGGAAAAATATTTGAGTTGTTTTGGAATGCAGATAAAACAAATTAAAATGTTTTTTAAACCTGTGCTCCTTTGGCATTTAATCAGCTAATATTCCGGTGCCTGAGGGAGGTATTCAAAGTTCCTTTTTCTGAGTTAAAGGACAGAAAAGCATGTGATACACAATGATGAAGCAGCCTTTCTACATAGTGTGAAGTACTTGGGGAAATGAAAAATTGACTTGGGTGGCTTTTTGCTGGAGATATCTAACTGTATTTATGTAGACAGAGAAGTGAGATGTTCACATCAGTTTCAGCTCTTCACTGGGAACTTGTTACTAAGTGCAGGTTAAGGTCAATAGATTGACAGATGATGTTCCAGAGTTCATAGAGTTTTGGTTTTAGTAGTTGAAGAGTTTTTGTTTTGATATGTTTGGGGGTTTTTTTTGGGGTTTTTTTGGGTTTTTTTTTATTTTTTTGCTAATATGCAAATATTGAAGTCTTTCACAGGGTGGGAGGAAAGGGTCAATGTGTAACTCCCTTACATCAGTCTCCACAGGAATTGGAGGAAAACAGTACAACATGAACCTACTGCACTTCCCTCCCAGAGCTGTTGTTTCATAGCTAATATGTACAAGAGATAACAATTTGCACTGCAATTTAAAATAAAATGCTGCTTAAAAGAGATAAATTAAAACCTTATGTCTGAACAATCTATCCCTAAAAGACCAGAGTGGGAAAAACTGCCCTGCACTTAGGAAAATTGAAACAGATTTTTGGCAGCATGGAGGAGGTTGTTTGGAAGTCCATGTTTTCTACAAGCTGACTCAGAAAACCACATGGAGGTACAGCTACCTCCAGCCATGCAAACAAAGGTAGAGCTGAGCTGTGGATTTAGCTGGTCATTGCTCTGTGAGGGGTGTGTGTGGCTGCAGGAGGGGCACCTTGCCCAACTCCCCAGGTCTCATCCTTAAGATCTGCTCTGTGATATGGGAAGAGGCTTCTTGCTTCCCTGGATATATAGGATGACATGGGTAACTCACCTGATAAAAGTTCACACATAACTGACACCTACCCCACACAAATATAAAATTCTGTGTTAGCTTTATTTTTTCCACAAAAACTTGTTTGAAAGGAATATTCAAGTCTGTTTTCTCTTGTGGGAAACACTATACATCTAGAAGACAAAACCCTTAATTATCAACCTTTATAAATATGTTTTATTTGGTGGATATTGATAGTTTTTAAAATCTAAGAGCTGTCTTTTTTTTTTTTAATCAGACATGAAAAGTAGAATGGGATCCAGTGGTATGGGGAGCTAACACCCTCTAAGCTTTGGGCTATTTCACTTGTATTAGTGCAAGTTATGTTTAAGCAGCATCTTCTGCCCTTTGGTTTTATCAATCCATTTAATGCTCAGCTTCAGTATCTAATACAGCCTTCATCTGTCTCCCTTCTGCTGCTGCCTGCTTGCCTGTGGCTGCATTTGCCACATAAGTGTCCTTCCCGGCCACCCTTTCTGAGAAAGCTGGGAGCAGCTGCTTTTCCCTCTTCACTGGAGGAAACAGACTTGCTTTCCCAACACTGCCATTTATCTGCACAACAAATGATTTCTGGTGTGATGAATTCAAAAACCTAGATTTTTTTCTTAAATATGAGATAAGGAATACAGAGGCAAATTGTTAAGACTTGGTTTACAAATCAAGCCTGAATGGTAAATATTTTGCAATATAGTCACTTTTAAACTAAGAAGAAAAGTAGCCTTTTAAAACAAAAGCTACTTTTCCCTATTCTAAATATAAACAATATTAGTGTCAAATTAAATAAGGGAGAGAAAAGTGGAGAAATGGTGCCTGTGAAGTAACTGAAGCTGCTCAGAGGAGTGGAAAAAGAGGAATATACTGACACATGGGACTTCCAGCTGCTGATGACAGCTTTGCAGAGCCCTGAAAAGAACAGCACAGTGAGCAATGGGACATTTCAGGGTAGTCACAGGATCCATGACATTATCATTGTGATCTTCTCACAAAACTGACACTAAGTGTTCTTCCTCTGACTTCAATAAAAAGCACTTCCAAAAGCCTTGGCAGTGGAGACTTGTATATACAACATACCTCATTACTCCCCTTAAGCTGTATTAAAGGTATACTTGATAGCATTTTTCACCAAGTTGGGGTTTTTTGTTGTTTTGGTTTTTTGTTTGGTTTGTTGGGTTTTTTAAAGCCGTATAAGTAATCGGGATCCATTTTCACACGTATGCCATGAGAAACCTTCCTTCCAC
>VZTZ01049097.1:577282-600164 GCA_013400955.1 Drymodes brunneopygia
CGGCTGAGGGGCCCGGCCGGGACCGCCCGTGAAGGGCAGGGGAGGCGGGTGAGGGGCGGCCCGGCGAGGGAGGCCCGGCTGGGGCTGCTGCCAGCCCGGCGGCGGGGGGGAGTGGGCAGGGGTGCGCGGTCCCCGCTTGCGGCTCCTTTGNTTCTGGTGTGATGAATTCAAAAACCTAGATTTTTTTCTTAAATATGAGATAAGGAATACAGAGGCAAATTGTTAAGACTTGGTTTACAAATCAAGCCTGAATGGTAAATATTTTGCAATATAGTCACTTTTAAACTAAGAAGAAAAGTAGCCTTTTAAAACAAAAGCTACTTTTCCCTATTCTAAATATAAACAATATTAGTGTCAAATTAAATAAGGGAGAGAAAAGTGGAGAAATGGTGCCTGTGAAGTAACTGAAGCTGCTCAGAGGAGTGGAAAAAGAGGAATATACTGACACATGGGACTTCCAGCTGCTGATGACAGCTTTGCAGAGCCCTGAAAAGAACAGCACAGTGAGCAATGGGACATTTCAGGGTAGTCACAGGATCCATGACATTATCATTGTGATCTTCTCACAAAACTGACACTAAGTGTTCTTCCTCTGACTTCAATAAAAAGCACTTCCAAAAGCCTTGGCAGTGGAGACTTGTATATACAACATACCTCATTACTCCCCTTAAGCTGTATTAAAGGTATACTTGATAGCATTTTTCACCAAGTTGGGGTTTTTTGTTGTTTTGGTTTTTTGTTTGGTTTGTTGGGTTTTTTAAAGCCGTATAAGTAATCGGGATCCATTTTCACACGTATGCCATGAGAAACCTTCCTTCCACGAGATGCTTGAGGCTGGTGTGGGGTGTCGAGCACAGCCGCCTCACATCAGCCAGTGCCCCGACTTCAGCCCTGCCCGCGGTCAGGCTTGGCTCCTGCGAGCTCCCTAGCGCTGACCCGGGGGTGGCACCTCCTGAAGGTCACCGCGGGCACGGCCGGCTCAAGGCCCGAGCCGCCGTCTGACAGCGGGGCCGCGGCCTGGGGCAGCTTCTGGCCCCGAGCGGCTCAGGCGGGGCGCGGTGGTTTCCGGCGGCCCTGCGGAGGCCGCGCCGGGCCGGGGCTTGCACAAGCCGTCCGGGGCTCGCCTCTCTGCCNCCCGGCACTGCTGCCCGCACATAACCCGCTGCCGTAGTATTCCGTGTCCCAACCGGCTCCGGCCGCACGTGACTGCTCGATCAGTCAACACGGCTCTTTTCAGGTACGGGGGGTTACACGAGGTCTATATTTAGTTGTCCGGGCAGGCCGACGGGTGAGGTGAGGTGAGGTGAGCCCTGCCTCTGGTGCAGTGTCCCGAGGCACGCACTGCAGACACCGCGTTTGGGGGCTGTGCTGGGCTCTGCTGTCAGCAAACACAACGCTCTGCCTGGCAGTGATCCCTGCTCGGGCCGTGCGTGCAGGTGAGAGTTCCGAAATACTTTCCCACGGAATTCTCATTCCATGTTACTCACACTTGCCTCGGAACAAGCACGCAGCAGTGTGCCGGCGTTTCTCGTCTCCTGTTGGTAGGCGTCACAGTTTTACAAGTTTTGGAGATCACCTCTGGTCTTTGATTCCTGAAATAAAACTCCATGTGGTACAGTCGTGTGGTGCCTGCTCAGCCATACGGTGAGCACGTGACCTTGGGAAAAATCAATTTATATCTGTCCCTATTTCACAACCACTGCCCCAGATATATGTGTGCCTTTACCAAGTGCTTCGAAACTGACAGAAAGAAATTACTCTTACTTTACATGAAACTTGAAGGCTGGTAAACTAACACAGATTTAGTTCCTCTTACTCAATATATTCCTATACTTCTCAGCTTCTTTATCCATGCAGTGCTATGTCAGCCTGGAGAGTAGTGAGTAGGTAAGGCTAACACACTGCTCTGTGGTGAGAAGCCTAGTCTCTTTGCACACATGCTGTTTCTTGCCTTTTTTTTTAGACTGTGATCTTTTATAGTAGCTTCCAGTCAGGCAAAGTCTGGAAAAATAATTAAAATTCAACTCCCTCTCTTTTCAAGTGGAGTGGAGAAGTCCCTCTATTGCCTTCTCTACTTTCCAGTTTCCAGATTGCTATTAATGAAAAGAAGCTAATTTTTCAGTTCCTTCCAATCTCCATTTCATTTCTGGTGAATGGCATAAACTCATGCCTCTGCGTCTGTTTTCAGTTTTTCTAAGCAGTATACATGAAGGACTCCTCAGGAAGAACTTGCCCACACTTATCAGACAGGCTAATCAACAATTTGTTAAATTTATTATCCTCTTCAAGACTTTAAAGAGGAGTAGCAGTAGATAGTTATCTAGAGTAAACTTGGCATTATCCCAGTATATCCAGTTCAAATGTAAATAATGCATTTTCTTTAATCTTTGTTTTCTGAAAACAGGGCAGTTCTGGCATGTATCTGACCTACATTTAGATCCGAGTTACCACATTACCCCTGATCGCACCAAAGTTTGTTCTTCTTCCAAAGGAGCCAATGCCTCCAACCCAGGCCCTTTTGGAGACTTTTTGTGTGATTCTCCTTATCAACTTATTTTGTCTGCATTTGCCTTCATGAAGGATTCAAAAGAGCAGGTTTCATTCATGATTTGGACAGGGTAAGTGTTCAAGTCACTCTGCAGTTAAAGCAGGATAGCCAGATAGTGTAGCAACTCACAAGTTTGTATTTGCACTAACAGATTTGAGTTCAGTATCTCACAAATGCTAGTTGTCCCTTTAGTTGTCCAAATGGCTACTAAGTGGAAGACTGAGTGAGAATATAAGGCCTCAGGACCAGACTTTGATCTCTGTAGTAACTGCTGGACTGTTCATTGTGATATTTAGCATATGGCTGTATTATTGTGAGTTAGTAGAAATGGTGCAGAGGGTGGGAAGTGGAAAAAGCAAAAAGAAAGGTCAGGGCAATAACTGACTCATTGCAGGCCTCTGTTGAGTAAGAACATTTACCTTTCCTGTTCCAGTCTTCAGTTTTATAAAGTGGACTTAAAAATACTCTCTCACAGAGATGTTACCTATGAGGCTTTGTGTGCCTTAGCAGTGGGACCAGACAAAGCAGTGTGAAAGGGAGGCATAAGAGCAGCTTGATAGTACTATGCTGTCAAAGTATAGTACTGTGCTTTACTACTGTCTAGGTATTCATAAAAGATAGCACTGATTTACCCCTCTGCCTTAGCAGAGCTCTCAATTCTACGATCACACAATTTTTTAAGGCATACATCAATGGATAATTTATCAAAGCAATCAGTGTTTTTGAGGGCAAGAACTAGTTTGTTTATGTTACATCACTTATTTTTGCTGGGAAGGAGTGTTAAGAAATATATGAAAGCAAGTGATGAATTTATTTCACTTACCTTATTGCACTTAATTTTCAACAGGATGTTGTTAAAAGGGAGAAAAGAAACTAGCAATGTTGTGCAGGTAATGAGAGATATATAACCCAAACTGCACAGTAGCTCAAAATGATGACTTTAATTTCTAAGAAATTTTCATTATGATAAATATGAATCATAGCACAGACATTGTCTAAACAAGTCTACTTGTTCCTGTTTTTTTAAACAAAAGCCTTTGCAGAGAGCCTCTCATTTTGTGATTTTAATTACAGTGTATAGTAGTGTTATGTGCTAGAATGTAGATGTGTTTGCAGACTTTTTTGCCTTCCTTATGTTGCTAACAAACCTTTGTTAATCAAGCCTTTTCCTTTTTCAGAGATAGTCCTCCTCATGTTCCTATAAAAGAGCTCTCCACGAAGTTGGTCATTAGCATCATTGGTAATCTGAGTTCTACAATTCATAATTTCTTTCCAGATCTTCAGGTTTTCCCAGCCTTAGGCAATCATGACTACTGGCCACAGGTAAAACAAGTTAGAAATTTGTTCATACATCATATTGGGTGTGTCCCTAACTCCTGAGAAAGCAGGTCTGAAAAATAAAGAGAAGAGTTAATTCTGTGTAACTCTTATTCTGGAAACAGAATTCTACAGCTCTTTAGTAAGCATTTAATATTATAAATAGTTCCACTCTAGAACAGAAACTACATCACTCTCTCTCTGTGCTCTTGCCTAAGGAAACATTGATGCCAGGTAGAATCTGTACATGGCCTGAGGTCACACAGATTTGTTGCTGATCATTCCTCATGGCTTAGAACCACCATGTGTCAACATATTTAATATACACATACTTTCCCCTACTGTGTATGTCATGCATGTGTATACAGTAACTTCATCTAGCAGAAGTGACATCCTTAATGGACCTGTGAGCCTGTGGTAAGTTTCAAGGCTTACTGAAAGGCCTACTGGAAATCTGTCAGCTGGCATCACTAGATTTTTTTTTTTTTGTTTTTTAACTAAAGTAATGGCAGAATTTTTGTAAAGTTCCCATAGTTCTGCCACTACTATTAAAAATATGTCTACTTTTCTTTCCTCATTGGACATTTAGAAATAATCACATTGATGATTCACTAGTTATGTGCAGCTGAGGATGGTGCTTTTTCACTTTGACTGTGCTGAATATTGTTCTTGGCATACTCAAAAGTAAACAGTTGCTTCATTTGTCCTTAAATGTGTGTTGTGGGTCGACTTGGCAGCACACTGGATCAGAAGCAAATGCTGTCATTGGATGCGAGGGAATCGGAAGGGATGTGAAGCAGGTCAGCTGAAGTATTTTGTTTGAAATTTCTCATGGGAATTCAGTAACACCGCTTCACACCTTCAAGGCTTGTATTCCAGCTTTCTGTGGTATTTACTAGGCCTATCAGGGTGTAGATTGGTGCAGTAGGTGATTGTGCGATTGCCTATGTCATTGCTGGAGTTAGTAGTTTCCAAATTGAGGTGTAGCAGAGGTGCTGAGAGGCAAGACAAAGAAAATGTGAGAGACAAAATAGATGTATATTGGAAGTGTGAGTGCACAAACCAAACTGTGACTTCAGTCTTTTGTGTTCTTACTGTTTTGCTTTTCATATGCACTGACACACGGACAGGTTGGATCACTAGAAACCACTGGTAAAGTATTTTGATAAATAACACCTTAACTGAAGTGTCACGCAGTGTTTTGTGTTCACTTTGTTTAATTTTTAAAAATGTGTTAGCATAGAATTGTCATTCAGCAATCTCCTTTGATAGAGGAAAAACCCTTACAAAAACCTTGTAAACAAAGAATGTAGGGACTTCTTCAACAAATAAGAATTTTGTTTGTGAAATTAAATCTGAAGACGGAAAAAAAAGATGCTCAGGAGGGGCAGATGGGCAGCAAATAGAAAATTGAAACAAGCTGGTGATTGGAATGAAACAATGGTGATTGTTGTTAGCTCTCCCTGCACAAAGCCACTCAGGAGTGTTTCTGTGATACTTTGAAATGGTATGCTTCACCAATGTGCAGAACTGGCCTGCTTTTCAGCTACTGTTTGAAAAAGACATGGGATCAGATAATCCCCACTATGGGGTCATTTCAACTTGTTCAGTTTTTTTAATGTTTGTTTTTTGCTCTTTATGACATTTCTTTTTTTCATACGGATAGACTTGGCAAATGTCCTGTAGACTGGAAGCAACATGGAGCAAACCACACACTGTAGGCTGTTACAAAGCAAGTGTAAAAACTGTGCACTAACCATGCACCAAAGAATTTCATTGCTCTCTTGTGTTCTGAGCTGTCTGTCTTAACAACTGAACAGTCCTGGGTGATTTTTCTTGCAGAACATGTTAAAAATACTACTCAAGTTAATCAAGCATTGGGATACCTTTCAGATCATATATTGCGACCTCGGCCTTTCTACGTAGTCTTACTTGTTTCACACCTTTGCTCCTGCTTAAAACAAATCCACAGACTGCCTCTAGCAGTTCAGAGAACACTGACTTGCCTGGGCCCAAAACACCTCCAGTCCATAGCATGGCCTCTTATCTGAGATCAGGTTTTTGCTGTGTCTGTTAGTGACTGTTAGCTCTGGCTCAAAGCTGTCCTAACAACTCATGTCTGTGCACTGCAATCAACAAATGTCTCAACAGACGTCTGATTGCTCTGCTCCTAGACTGAGACTTACTGCCTAAACCTCTAATAATGTAGGTTTACTTTCAAAGATCTTAGAAAGGTCAAATTTTATGTTTAAGAAAACATGCACTGCAATTTTTTAACCCCTGTTTTTTTTCCTTCTAGCACCAAGACTCCAAGCAGATATTTTAGGAAAGGCAAGGACAGGCTGGTATTTTCCTATCAGGATTAGATCAGAGCATGGGTCTCATTCTGACTGAAGAGTGCAACAGTCCTAATTAGAGCCAGCAGGAGAAAACATCGACAAAACTTTTTTTGTATATTTTAAAATGATTTCTTGCACAAACAACAGGATATCATGGAAACATTTGTGAATTTCACCAGAATGTTTCTGAGGGCCTGTAGTGGAGTTTTGAGGAGCTGCTATGAAACCCAAGTTGCTTGAAAAAGAAACTTATATTCATCGAAAAGACTTTATTTTTAGACTTTGACTTGTCAGTTGATACATTTATTAATTTTGTAGAATGTGTGGTTTTCCATTCTGCTGTATTCCTAAAGCTTGACGTATTTCTGGCATTAGTTTAATAACGATTTAACAAGGGCATGCAATTAGTTCTGACTAAGTTTAGGCATTTGTTCCTGATCAGCAATACTGGATATTCAGAAGTTGGTTTTTTCCTTTCTTGAATTCCTCCTGGTGATGACTGGGTACACTTACATGTTATGCAAGAGGTCAGACAGGATAATTTGGTGGCTTTTTTGTCTCTGTGTCTGAAGGCAGATTCTCCTCTCTCATAGGACCAGCTTCCTGTAACTACCAGCGAAGTTTACAATGCTGTAGCAGATTTCTGGAAACCTTGGCTAAGTGATGAAGCAATCAATACTTTCAGAAAAGGTAAAGTATGGCAGTAATACATTGTGGAGCTAGGGCTCAGAGAATTAATGTTTCTGTGGATTTGTCCTGTTTGTTTAGCTAAGTCTCATGGGATGAATCAGAACAATGGATTATCTGTAGTGCTTCTCCCGGAAGAAGTTACTTATCTTTCTGAATGGCAATGCCTATATTCAGAATACATTTATTACTTTCTGAGGCAATATTTATTTCTTCTTGTAACATGAGTGCTATTGACTTTGTACCAATGCATGTGAAATATCTTTCTGCTTTCAAGACCTCAACATACTTTTTAGATGAGGGCGTATGATGCACATGAAAATGTGTTTTACTTTGGTGGAGAAAAACTGTTAAAATGTTGTTTCTGTTTTAATGCTATATGTACTTCAGAGCATACTGAATAGGCGCATTTTTATTCAGGTTATGATAACACACAGTTGTGGTGATTATGCTATTAATATTTATGTCCAACTTACTAAACTGGCAGAATACTGATATCCTAATTAGGATTTTTCTTTTTAGCAAAGGACTGAAAAGTTCAACCCAATTTTCAATGCACTCAAACATTAGGGATTTGGAAGTTTCATTTGTGTTTTTGTGTCCTGAACAAGAGCAAACTGGATAAGAATGGAAGTAGAAAGAAACTTGAATAAGGATAATAAAACTCAAAGAGGCAGACCTTAAATTAAATTATATTGTTATGCTTTTGTTGCTGTGGCTCCACTGAGATCCATGAACTATGAAGTTATACCTATTGAACAAGCTCAGCATGCCATGGAGAATTTTGGGAGCAAAGATTGAAACGTGATCCTTACTTTTCATCATATCATGAGTCTGAAGTTAAGTGACTTTCAAAGTACAAGGCTACTAAACTCAAATAGTTCTTCCTGAAGAAGCCTGTATGTTTGCTCTATTTCAAGAAGTATGGACCTTTAACAACTACTTTATCTGTCAATGTGGAAGAAATATTACAGGGCACTTCTTGAATGTCAGTTGGATAATTGCATCTAAATGCTGTCAAATAAACACAAAGATTATACAGGCAAGAATTAATAAATAATTCAGTGTCAACTTCTAGCAAAAACATTGTTAACATGTTCTATTGTTAACATGTGATAAGGTGACTGTGGCTTGAATAAGCATGATATTCTATTAGAAGGAGGAAGGTTGAGTATTTTGTCAGTGGTGTGTGTACTTTGATTGTAAAGTTGTGCTTTGAAGCCTTTAATTCATCATATGACGTTGGTCTTATTTTCACAGGTGGCTTCTACACACAGCTGTTTGAATCCAGTAATAGCCATCAGCCACTCAGGATAATCAGTCTGAACACAAATTTATATTATAGCCCCAACAAGGTTACAGTGAATATCACTGACCCAGCCAACCAGTTTGCCTGGCTGGAGGGAATACTTGAAACTTCTTCACAAAAGAAGGAAAAGGTAGGGATCAGGAACAGAACTTATAGTTATTTATTTCAATTTTGAAAAAAAAAAGGAAGAAGTAGAGACAATGAAAGTATAAATATGCTTCTAGAAGAATAATAATGCTGCCAAGGATACTGCAAAGTAAAAATTTTATTTTTTAATAATTCCTCCTTTAATATGCACATTTTACTGCAACAATTAATAAACTACTTGAATAAAGTTTCTCTAATTACACAGTAAAATACCTTTTCTTTCCTACTATGTAAAATACTGTAGAAGTCAGTTTCTGACCTTTTTATGCATAACCTTTAATTTTAAACCATATGCTCTTGGCCTAAGACAAAAGCTAGCATATTTCATTTACATTGTAATGCAATTAAAAGTACCAAAAATAGAAATTAGAAAGGCGTTTATCAGCCACAAAATGTGGCCAAGCTGCAGTAATTGCTATGATTTGAGTGTTGTAATAACTTGTCTTATAATATACAGATTTTGAAGTGAAGGTTTAAATTTTTGGCTCCTGATTGATTGATTGATTGATGTGGGGATTGGATCATCATCCTCTGAGCAATAGTGTTTAATTTGAAACATGTTTACATTTTGCTACAGTGTTGCAATTTAAGAATATTATATTACAGTCAGAAGAAAGGAGACATTTCCCTTCCTCAGGAAACCCTGCAGCTTGTTAATTGGTGTGCACAGTTGGTATTAAGTCTCTACCTCAGACAGAGGGATTTTAACCAGTTATCCATGTTTCTGGTGACTCTCTGACTCTGGTGTAGGCTCTGTGATACTCAAACATAAATTTTTTCTTCTATCCCTTTGAGATTGCAAATTATAAACCTTGCCCTTGTAACTTACTTTTTTCATTTGAAGTAATTGATAACATTTTCCTTAGGCCTAAAATCATGCATGGATTTATTGGAACTTTTTTTTTTCTCCCCAATAACATACTAAATTAATATTATGAACTTAAGCGATCTTACTGTTGGGATTTTATATACAAAAAAAAAAACTGTCATGATTTACAGCTTTTAGAATGCTATGTTTGAAGACAGCATTATTATGAAACTGTGGTAACCACTTCTAGGTTGCAGCCAACATTTTAAGTTTCAAATGAAGGTGCTAATTGTGCTTTCTGTATTTAATTCATTAGGTGTATATAATAGGTCATGTCCCAGTAGGATACTTGCCATATGCAAGGAATACTACAGCTATCAGGGAGTATTACAATGAGAGGCTGCTAAAGATTTTCCGCAAATACAGTAGTGTTATTGCGGGCCAGTTTTTTGGACATACACATAGAGATAGTATCATGGTCCTCCTGGATGAAGAAGGTAATGATGCTTGTTGACTCCTGAACTTTTTCTTCCTGATTGAAAGCAAATTAATACTTTCTTGCATGTTCTTACTACTCAGCCTGTGTTATAAATGATTGAAAAAAGGAAATTGGGAACTAGTGCTATTTATCTGCAAGAGTTCAAGTCTCACACACTCCCAGTTTTACTTCCAAAGAGAACCTTGCAAGGGTGACTGTTTTTTTCGCTTGATGTCAGAAGAGACTCCCCAAGCTTCCTATTTTTTGTAATGAATGCTTATGCCTAGCAAGACTTTCTAGTCTTTCCTCTCTGCTCTCTCAGTGACATGGGCAAATTATACTAGCCAGTTGCTATTGTGTAACGTGTCAAAGGGAATGTTCTCAGGCCAGCTAGACATGCTCTATGTTCTTGTGTTTCCTGCATCATTACTGTGCCTCTCTGCTGAGCTCCCTGCTGCTTCAAAGTTAATTAAGATAAGGGCAAGCAGGAGGCAGGGGAAAGAAAGTCTCTGCCTGTTGCATCTCTTAGATCAGCTAATTTCCCTTCAAGAAAATCACCCACGTTGAAATGTTTGTTTATTACTTTGAAATCTCTTAGTTCTAAGCATGGGCATGGCCATATGGAGCACTCTAACATCTCTAACAGAAGAACTGTAACAAGTTGTGTCTGCACCATAGAACAGTAAGAGGTTCATTGCTTTGCTGTATGTAAAACACTCTAATGTTAATTGGCTCTTCATCTATGTTTTTTATAAACTCATATGAGCAATGCCCAACATGCTGACTAGGTAATACTATTTCAAATTTTTACTTTTTTACATGGTGTTAATCCCCATTAAAAAAAATCCAGTCCAGTGAAAGAACTGGCTTCTTTATTTTTTTAAATGATGCTCAATGCAGTCTTATACATATATATTTTTTACCCTGTCCCACTTGTTCATGAAATCATAATTTCTACTGCAAATTTCACTGAGAACAGACTGATTTTACTGTTTTTCATTAAAGTTTGCATGTGCAAGTAACTACTTCCAAATTATTTTAGCAATTTTGCATCTTTTGACAAAATTTAAATAGTAATCAAATACACATTGTGTTTGTCTGTACAGTTTTAGACTGTCTTCTATTCATGACTTTTCCTCTTGACAAAATTCCAGAGAATTCAAGATAAATGCAATATTGCAGCCAACATCAGTGTTCTGAAATAGAGCTCAGTTTTATTTTCTCCAGAAGAATCGAGTGATTTCCAAACTTTCAAAACTTCTGCCTATATGTGGAGGCTGACCTTGTGATTTCACTGCTGTGATGCAGTCAGAGATGGGAATAGTTAGGGCTTCCTCCTTGTTCCGCAGAGAACTTCTCAATGTACTCATCTGCATATTCTGTCTCACTAAAACCCATGTACATCCTCATGATTCTGTTACTGTAAAGGTCAGTGTTCACACAGTAGGTGCTGGGCTAGTCAAGGTCAGGTGATGAAACAGACCCTGGTGTTTTTAATAACATCATAAATACATAAAGCAACATGTAAAATACAGTATGGAAACAGCAAGTAAAGGTTTTGAATATTTCTTTAGTAGAAGTATAAAAAATACAGAGACTTTACCTATAGGCAAGACTACTTTGCAATTTTGCACAGGCAGTTGAATTGGTTGGGAAGCCTCTAGTATAGACAGGCTTAAGTGGTACACACTGGAGTGGGTACTGTGGTGTTTCACACAGGGTTTGGTCTATCCACTGGAAGTATGGCAGTTCACAGTGATGCAGCTAAATCAGGTGCAAAAATGCTAATGTCTTTAAGCCAGTCACTCTTGTTTTTGCCGTGTTGGTACTCTACATTTGTAGAGTAAAACATTTGTTTCAAAAAGAAATGATTGAAAGGAATCTGTCTCCTCAACTTCCCTTTTTCTGCAGAAAAGCCAGTCAATTCCTTGTTTGTGGCACCTGCTGTTACCCCAGTGAAGGATGTATTGCAAATGGAGTCCAATAACCCTGGTGTTAGATTGTATCAATATGATCTTTTTGACTATAGCTTGCTGGTAAGTAAAGATTTTAGAGCATTGTTTAAGATTTTATAGTGTCTTTAAAAAATACAGCAAGATGTCAGCCTTTGTAGTATTATGGCTGCTGGTGATGGAACTTTGGTGCCTGCTCTTAGTTTTTCTTCCTGGGCAAAGGAAAGGAAATTGGAAAGAGGACTTGGTTGGTCTTTTTGTGCCTGCAGAACTATCCAGTACTTTCTGCTCTGTATCGAATATTCTTATGATGTAGGATCAAAGACAGTCAGAATTTTTCTGGGCAAAATCCTCAACTATTTGCAGGGAGCTCTGCAAGGGTGAAAGAGGTTCACCTAAATCCTGGGTGTGTTTACATGTCTGAGTTTTGGGATGCAGCCCATGAAATGCTTCTAAAGGGTGTAAAAGAGCTGATAAAGAAAGTGCTTTTAACCATATCATGTCTTTTGTAATCATGCACCTTCTTACATGGAGTTTTTATAGGAAATGTTAGATAAATTTAGAAGGAAAATAAGAAGAAGGATTTTACTTTGTAGTTTCATGTGATTTTTTGAGATAAAGTGAATCCTGTGTAATTATTTTGGCTGTGAATGGTTTAGACTTTCTCTCTGTAATTCAGGATAAAATCTTGACCCTGCCGAGTTCAGTGACAATGCACCCTGCAGCTTGATTGGGACTGCGGTTTCTCTCTGCAGACCTATGCTAATTCAGGCTGCTCCTTTCTTGTGTAGATTTCACTCCTGCATCGACATCCCTCCTTTTCCTTAACTTCTCCCTGTGCAGTTCTTTTTCTGTCCATTCTGCCCCTCAAGTAGTGCCCACAGATAGGAAACTTCTGGTTCTCATCCTTTTGCCCCACTCCTAAGGCAGACATGAGAGTTGTGGAGTTTGGACAGGAAAGCCCTCTAACACTGCCACTGCTGCCTTTGTGTCTCCTTTTTCTTCTCCTCCCATCCCCCCACCATTACTGCTCTGCAAGTACCAGCTTTGGGTGTAAGCCCAGCTCTTGGGGTGGGACGTGACCTTCTATTCACATGTGAATAATGAGGAGTGACAGCTTCCTAATCAATATATCACTCCAGAGACTTAATGAAGCGGGGAAGAAAGCAATACAGCAGTGCCTAATTTTTCTTTCTTTCTTTCTTTTTTTTTTTTAAACTGTAGGATCTTTGGCAGTTTTACTTGGACCTCAGAGACGCCAATGAGAAAAATGAATCAAACTGGAAATTAGAATACATCCTGACTAAAACTTATGGCATTGAAGACTTGAAGCCAGAAAGCCTATATGAAATGGCCAAGCAGTTATCTATGCCACGCAGCACACTGTTTCAACAGTATTACAGTAACTATATTGTGAGTTATGACAAAACTATTCTCTGTGAAGAGGGGTGCAAGACCTGCCAAATATGTGCAATCCAATATTTAGATTACTCCTCATACACAGATTGCATCAATCGGGAGGCAAGGTGGAGATGAAATCTCTGTGCAGTTAATGCAGATAGTGACTTTAGCCTGTGATTTAAAGAACCCGCTTGTTCTTTCGCTCAAGCTGCCAGGGAGCCTGTGGGACTTTGTTGCATTTCAGGGGAGCAGTAAAACTCTCTAGATCTTTCTTCTGGCAAA
The DNA here is from genome assembly GCA_013400955.1 of Drymodes brunneopygia. Taxonomy (NCBI): domain Eukaryota; kingdom Metazoa; phylum Chordata; class Aves; order Passeriformes; family Petroicidae; genus Drymodes; species Drymodes brunneopygia. The sequence continues at coordinate 590,551 of VZTZ01049097.1, forward strand.
CATGTTTTTCTTTGTCATCTAAATAAAAATTTATTTGCTATATAATAGTGGCCAGATACTTTGCTGTTGTCTCAAGCGTCCTGTACCCTTTGTAACAGGCATCCCAGTGTGTGGGAATAGAAGTTACTCACTCAGGTCTTTGTAAATCCAAATCTTATTACTCAGGGTGTGTAAACAAAGGCAATGCCATTTCAGGCATGGGATTTTTATGGGGGCAGGTTTCAACCATCTTCTGTCAAAATTTGCAAACTGAAGTCAGCAAAACCTGCATTTGCTGAGACTTGAGTACAGTTATGTTGTTGATGCAATGCCAGTATTAGATATGTTCCTGTGCCAAGTTTTCCATGTTAATCCCTCAAACCCACTTCTTCTTAGGGGCATTTTCTAATGATAGCATAAAAGTGACTTAATGGAACACAAACCTCGATCCTGTAAATGCTTAATCTAATTTTTCAGGATGTGTGTGTTTGTCCAGCATAGAGGGCTTTTTTCTTATGATAGAACTATGTACATTGATCCAGCTATCAAGGAGTGTCCTGGTATGAGATTTTGCAGCAGACCATATATCAGGTTTAAACTGACCAACATCAGTAATCAGACACAGCACATACATTCTCTGTGTGGCATGGGTAAACATGTACTTGTCATGCTGCTTCTTAGGTTGTTTTTTTTCAGAGAGCAGTCTAGTACTTAATGTGAAGATTATCACATGTTCAGATTTACAATTGCTTCTTCCTATTCTTATGGCTAAATATGTGCACAAGATGATGATATTAAGATGGCCCTTTATTCAGTGTGTGTATAACCAAGAAGGACCTTTACCCATTTTTCTGTCACACGAAGAGCTATACTTTTGGAAACTTTGGTCAATAAATTACAACACAGACCCTGCTCTATACTATCCCTGAGTAAGGGGAGCTGTAGAAGTGGCTATGAAACAAATCCAGCTGATAGTTTTTTTATAATGAGATTAAAGCGTTTTCTGCAGCTGTTGAGGAACTTCCTGAGTTTGATTCTACTCAAGCTTGAAATATTTAGCAGAAAATTTTCAGATAAATTTTTGGAGCCTGTAGCATACACAACTGTAGATGCAGATACCTCAGATTTGTCATGCATCAATCATCCACAGAGGAAATGGTTGGTTTGTTAAATTTGCATTCAGAAACAAATCCTCCAGTTCACGGCAGTGTTTTAAATTCGGTGCTTGGAAAAGATATGGTGAGCATTTAAACTCTTTAGAGCTATCTGCTCTGCCTGGCCTCAAATGGATCTGGAAATCTAAAGAACTTAAATTAACGTGGGCACTGTACAGATTGTGAATGTACAGATTGTGAGGAAGTGCTATAAAGTTTCTCTTCTGAAAGCTCATGATTCCCTGTGTGTTGTATGTGTCCTTTGGTTGTGATTCTCATGGGTGTGTTTATTAAAAAAATGCCTGTTACCAGTACCAGTTTTCCAAGAGAAGCAAGCAGAATTGTGGGTGGATAGCATAAGGGCAATTGGAGCTGGTAGAATAGCTGAGCTTCCTCCAATTTGCCAGATGGATTTTGTTCAGTTCAGTCTTGAGCTTTCAACCATACTGGTTTGTTTCTGTGAGTTCTGTGGCTTCTATTTAAGCTTAATGCCTACAAGACATCCTGGAAGCACTATAAAAATTATCTAGTTGTATTCTTCCATTACAGGCTTCTTTATTGCTAAACTTTAGGGAGAGCTGGACCATGTGATGGTTTAGCTACAGAATTCTAGGAAGAGGGATATGTTGCTGATGGGATGTTGGGCATCTTGCTTACTAGATTTTTTTTTTTTTTTTGGTGTCTGTGTGTCAGTAGATGTTGTTCAGTGAACACGAACAAATGCCTGCAGATGTCTAAATAGCAAGCTATGATCCAGGCATACTTTTTTTTTATTGTCAACTTCAGTTGAAGCCAAGAGTTGAATGGCACGAACCAAGGTGGTTTTTGCTTCAGACAGAGGGTTATACCCACCAGGGCTACATTTAGCCAGGGTATATCCCCCAAAATACATCCTGTTATGCAGGCTGGCATTCTCTACCCTTTCTGTGTGTAACTACAGCATGGAAGTGCAAGCATAACTGGACAAGAAAGATCCAGAAATATGTTTGACTGCATCATCTTGTAAACCAAGGAGAGAGCTTTTAAATGTCGCCGTTTAAAATACATGAGATAAATCACATTAATAGCTTAGATACCTAGGCACCATGCCTGGGTATAAGGGGAAATAGAGGGAGACTGTGATGTTTTTGTTTTGGGTTCCTACTTTATTCCTTCATGGATCAAGAAATGTTCTACAAGAAAGTGATCCTGTGCTGACAGAAGCTTTTCTAAGGAATCATGGAAAACACCAAGGAAGCATGACCTGATAAAGCAGCTGACCCATGTAAACCGCATTCCCGCTTCACTTTTCAGATGATATTTTTTATGGCCCCATCTTGAAGAATTAGGGGAAATACTTGTAACACTACATTTGACAGAAAGACAAATTACACCACCTAGTGGAGTATAAAGGTCTTAATTTATCTGAAGATGAGCTAGAGGTATATGAACATGGATTTCTCAAATATTTTAGGATTTAACTCCTAGCTTTTAAAGGTAATTCGTTTTCGAAGGAAGTACTGCTACTTCTTTTTAGCAGTACTGCCATGTTGCACACTTCTGGTTATTAAATGTTGCTGGCTTCTAGAGGCCTTGTCACTTAATGGATCCTGAACCCTGCGGTAGGGACAGGTCTCAGCCCCCATCCAGGGAAGAACTGAGTAGAATTCCTCAGGGAATTCTGTGGAAGCTTATGTCTACATTAACAGGAACTGCAACTTAGTAGGAGTGCCTTCTTTAACAGCAGGGTTGGTGCTGAGGAGCTGATCTGACTGCTGCACGTTTCAGTAGCAGTTGAAGGATGTTAGATGTACCCTTGAAATGCAGCTGCCAGCTGCAGTTGCATCTGAAAGAGCACTCTCCAAGAGCACTAAGCAACATGAATAAAGGCACAGTAGGTGAGGATGACCAGTAAACTGTGTTCAAAGGTGTGCTTCTGATCCAAACCAAACTGAAGGTGCATCCAGATGAACATGTTAATTGCTTTAGATTGCACTCATTAGTGTCTGGATGTGATCTCATCACTTGTATTGTTTTCACTTGTCAGCCTGAAGAAATGAAATGACTGAAGGAGATGGGACTGGAAGATGTGTGAGTAACATATTGTTAGTAAAACTGAAGAATCTAAAACCAGAAGTAGGTAACTAAGTACATGTTATTCTCTTGTGGTGAAATGGACAAATGATGAGCACACAGCATTTCCAAGGATAAGTATTTAGTTTAATGCTGTACCTAAGTTGCCTCCGTGGAAAAAGCAGTCTCAGGAAGGCGAGTTTTTACATTGGTCTAAGAATAAAATAAACCTCGTGGAAGTCCCTCTCATGCCCAGTCAAAAGGAACTATGACAATGTCAGTGAAGAAAGGAACTTCCAAGATTGTTTTCCTTCCTTATTTTCCAAAAGCTGAAGACTAGCTTCTATATGCCTACCACTCGAGCTTTCAACAAAAAAATACTGCTTTAGATAATTCACCTGTCATCTGTCAGCCCTAGCTTTCTTGTTCTGCTGGAGGAACATCCAACCTAAAAATTCCACCAGTTTAGTTATTTCCTGGTCTGCAAAGAACCCTAGTGTAAAGTGAATGCTGTTTTCATACTGTGCATAGAATATCACAACTGCAGGGACTCAAAAAAAAAACCAAAAAAACAAGTAGAGAAAAAATAGCCAAAAATTTAGAGTACCCTATGTATGCTTAATTAGTTTCTGGTGGTTGTGGGAATAGCAAAAGCATCGTGCTAAACACTTCTATTGTGCTACTGATCACCATATGTGAATTCCTGCCAAAGTAGGTATCAGGAGAGTGGTCACATGTAGGATGGAACATGCAGTAAATTGGTAGATGACTGGAAATACAACAAGGGAATCAACCAAAAAAGCGTTGAAAGGAAAACTACTGGAAATGTGGCAACTTCAGCCTCAAAGACTTAGTGAAGCAGAGGAAAGAGCACAGAAGTTCTTACAGATGTGGCCAAATTGCAGCTTTTCAGATTCAACTTATGTTGCCTTCAGTGGTAGAGCTGTATTTATAGAATATCTGGGAAATTGCTTCTACTATCTGTATTTGTATCGAATTTCATCAAATTTTATCTGAATCTACCTGTCAAATGTGTTACAGCTAATTACTGAAATATTCCCCCATCATTCCTTCCAGCTTGCACTGGGTAAGAAAATTTGACACCTTTCTCATATCCTCTAAATTCTTTAGTGGATTTGAAAGCAACCATTCAGACATTAGGAAAAAATTTAGCTGTAAACTTGCAAATGTGAACCTGGGCAGAAAAAATTTCTCCCATCCTGAAAAGCAGCCCGAGATTTCGGTATTCCCCACTGGAATAAAATCAAGACTGTGTCAAAGCAGGGAGAAATGCAAAGTAGGGATTTGCACCTGAGCCTGTCATCTTGCCCCTCAAACATTTGCTGTGCATTGTCATGGTGTTGACTATATTTTCTCCTTCTAGCCTGGAACTAAACAACTTTCTAAGTTAAAATTTTCATTGGGATTGTTATGTTTATATTAAAAATTCTGATAGCGATGCAGCGTTTTCCACTGAAACTGTTAAGCAAGTCTCAAAACTTCTCCCACATGCTATCATGTTTGACACCTTGCCTGTCCAACAGAGTACATGCCAATGGATGCCAATAAAACTGCAGCAGCTTTATTAGTTCTGATAGTCTAAGATTTTTTATATTCTGTGCAGATCAGATGATGAGCTGGTAAATACTGACTTTGGAGCTCTGAAATTAGTGAAGTGATTAATTAAAAAAGGAATTAATAACTCTACCTGAGATTCAGGAATGAGTTTTCAAATGCACTTAAAAAGTATTTCTGTGTGACATAATGCAGTCCTTCCTGGAACTGAATAAGCAGACTCAGGTAGCAGTAGCAGAGTATCTGTATCAGTATACTGCTTTTCCTGGAATAATTCCCCTTGTAGCCCAGAGTGACATGATAATACAGCCGTCCTGCTTTCCCTTCCAAGCTATCCTGGATGTTTGCCTGTATAACACTGATTTATGACATGCAGATACATACCAGGAGACTTAAGTGTACAAACCCAAATGAATTGTGCTCCCAGATGTTCTGGTTGATGTTTGTTGACTATAGATGGAACACCCTAATACAGTGTTTCTAAGGAGGTGGGGCACTCTGCATCTTGTGGGTTGGAGTTTACAAGACAATTTAGGCATGCCTAAGGCTGCTAAAGAATAGCAGTTTCTCTGTGATCTTATATAAGCTTTGAAACCCAAATCTCCAGTATTCAGTCTAGCAGGATCTTTCTTCAAGTGGGGGTGGTGATACAAGCCTGTAGTTGTGTCAAAATATATGCAGAAAGATTCTTCTTCCAGATGGGTGGAGTACCTTAAAACTCTTACATGCTGCTCTGGCCTTTTTATGCTGCATAAAATGGGAAGCATCAATTTTTAAACACATTCAAAAACATTCCCTGGCCAACTTCTCATTCCTATTTTGTTGGACGTTTTAGGCAGAACTTGTATGATATATTAGAACATTTTACATCTATGAAAGCTGCCATCTGCCACAGAGCCAGCTGAAACTTGAGACCTCGGTAAAATATCAAGCTAAAAGATTCTGAGGTTGTTGCAGATGATTGCAATGAAGTGTGCATTCTTACCTATCCTTAACTGAGTCACTGCAAAGAACATTTCACTTAGTCTCTCACAGGAGGGGATATTTGATGTTGTTTTTACATCAGCCTAGCTGAAACCTTCCAGCATTTCTAACAGACTTTGTTGATAGCTAACAAGACATGTTTCAAGCCGTCTGTTCTTAACAAAGTCTACTCATTGGTTGTTTCTGGTTTTGTTTTTTAAATCTAATTGAAAGTATTTATACAGAGCTTGAAATTCTAGACAGGCACAGGATTTGCTCAGAATAATTGCCAGTGTACAATGGAGGACTTTTCTATAGTATTTTTTTTTATATTTCCCTTCCTCCAATCCCTTGGCCAAAGTAAATTTCTGCTAAGCAATGTCAAAAAACCATAGCAACTATCTTGTGACAGAGCTGAGGAGGTTTTGTTCTGCAGAGGACCCATTAATCACTACATTGCCCCCAGCCCACAGTCTCAACCAATGCAATGCTGGGAATTTTCTGCTGAAAACAGTGGTTAAATATTTGTATGGGTGAAGAGCTCCCCTCAAAGTGACCCACAGGAGGAAGTGGAGTGTGTTACTTGTAGCGTGTGAGACTCTCAGGATGGATGGAGGGGTTCCCATCAGCAGGAAACGGGAGTTTTCCCTTCAGTCTGGTCAGGGGAAGGAGGAATAGGAGCAGGGAGTTTGCCAGGGAGTGGGTCAGAGGCAGGCTGGCAGGGCAGCAGGGCAGAGCAGAACACTCTCACTGGGCTCATCAGGGTATTTGACAGTTTTCCATCAGCTCCAGGTGTTGGGGCTGGAGTGCTGCTCAGCAGGTGCCACTGCTCATGGCAGTAACATGAGCTCCCTGCCTTCAGCACTCCCTGGGCGGCCTCCACCCCTCTTCGGAGCCCATCCCTCTACTCAGAATTTTAAAGTCACCTCCCTGTCATAGAATCATGGAATGGTTTAGCCGGAAGCTTAAAGATCATCTAATTCCAATCCCCCTGCCGTGCTCAGGGACACCTTCCACTAGACCAGGTGGCTCAAAACCCCATCCAATCTGTCCTTGAACAATTCCAAGGATGGGGTATCCACAGCTTTTCTCAGCAACCTTCTCTGTCACCCAGTCATATTTCCTCTTTTGTTTAATTGCTAAATGTCAGCTATTGCTTGTTAGATTTTGCATTGTATCAGTTCAAGTTTTCAGTGGAGTCCAGCATTCAGAATATGCCCACAATTAAGGTTTGATCCATTGAAACAGTAAAAAAATTCCCACTCACTCACTCACTGCATTTACTTGCTTACTTATTCCATAAAACCTTGCAGCTGCAGCAGAAATCCATCCCACTGGAGTGTGTATTGAATATACTAGCTGCACTGACACAGTCATAGTGCCTTGAATGACGTTGGAAACTTAGAATCCAGAAAATCAGCAATTGGGAAATCTGAACATGGCTCTTCCTGTATCCCAATTGTCAGTATTTACCACACATACAAAACAATAAACTCCTTACAACCCTCATAGTATTTGCTACTTTCATATAGTTATACAGAAAAGCGATTGCTGTGTGAGCAGCTGGATAGAGGCAAAAGTGGTTGTTTGTGCAGGGGAGAGGGGTGGCCCTCAGCTTCTGGAGTGCCTTTTGGATGGAAAATAGGATCCTGTCTTGCCTAATGATTTATGTGAAAACATGTCAGTGCTTCTCAATGCCTCTGAGAGGATGTTTTCCCACAGAAATTTGCATATCTGCCCTAGTGCTGTCTTCACGTCTTTTCACCAGGCCATGTTTTGCCGCCACTTCTCTTCACAGGACAAAGATAGTATTAACAGCCAGGGCCTCATGGTGTGCCATTTCCTTGCAGATACATTGATTCCCTTTTGAGGCCCCTAACTGCATTCAGGGTCCCTTTGCTTTGCTTTCCCTCCCGGAGGAGAGCTAAGGCCATTTGAGAGAGACCTGCCCCTTCTCCTCTAAGCTGGGGTAAGTCACATCATGACCAGGGGAGGTGAAAATCCCTTGCTTCAGCTGCAGTTGCACAACTGTTATCATACTGCTGCTAAATAAAACCTCACAATGGGTTTGGGAGGTTTTGAGCTCTGATACCCCTTTTCTTAGTTTTTTTTTCAGGTGATAACTTTTTCTTAACACTTTGCTTGTAGGTGTGGTGACAGACCAGTGTCCTGTGCTTAAATTGCAATGGGTTAGCTCTGTGTAGTGTATTGCATGTTCAGCCTAAAGAATAATCACACATTTCCTTTGTTCAGGTGTAAGGCCCACCTCTCAGCTTATGCCAGCCTAAGGCGTTTAGCCTCTTTTTAAAAATTCAACTTCAGAAATTTTTGTTTGATCACATTTGTGAACAATGACAGTGTACTCTTGAAGATACAGTTTGAAAAAGAAAGTAAGGAGTGGTGAAAAATGTGAATTAATCAGTGCTAATTGGTTAGGCTGACACCTAGGTTGGCATGTTTAGAGTCTGGTGAAACTCCAATGAGCTCAGGATGAAGTCTGCATCTACATCATCTACATAGTTCAACTCAGGATATGAGAAAGCAAATAATACGTAGACTGCAAAGTATGTTTTTCAACAATTTGTTAGGTGAAAAAAAGCCTTCAACATACATGCCAAATATAGGACTAGAAATAGCAATTATATTTTAAACTTTCTTATTGTGTAACTACACAGGTCCTATACTTGTTAAATTTATTCCTTCAGTCAATGCTTTCAATGGTGGTTTTTAGTGTCTGACCAACTTTTATTTCAAGAATATTATTTTATTTTTGCCTTTCTGAACTTAGACATTTTCACCCATTGATATGCAAAATGATAAACTATTGAATTTAGTGGTTAGGGAATAGATTCTAAACTTTAAACATACTATATGCAGTGCATATAAAAGAATGAAAAACTCAATCTCTTTTCCAGTGCAGGTCTTCAGGTGCTCAGAATCAGTAATAATTTTGGTTTCCTTGTAGAGCTGTTGCAAATTACCTGATCTCACTATTTTACTCTCACACTCTCTATTCTGCCTTCATCCCTCTCCCAGTTATGAATTACTAGCATTATGAAGAAGGCACACTCTTCGTTTTGTTGAATGTTGTAAAATATTCACTAGAATCCTATAAGAATTTGTTTTGCTGCTGGCAGAAAGCAGCTCTATAAACAATGTGCTCCTTTGTTTGCCTGAAGCATAGTAACAAATGGATTATGTGTAACAGCCATCTATAGGGCTTTTATTTCATCTCCATTCAGGCTCTGCATGTTTTGCACTGCTTTTAATGAGACTGCCTGAACTATGGTAACCCCGTGGTACATTTGTAAGCAAGAGATATTGGATGAATCAGCCCCTTCCAGGACTGCATTATGAGGTGATCTGCTTTCATTACAGGATTTATTTTATAGGTGGTAGACCTTAATGAGAGGATACTGCAGGCACAAGCAGCACTTATCCGCTCTGTAAGGCCAAGTTTAGGGTCTGCATGACTGTGAATCTGCTTTCCCACAGTCAAATCTTTCATTGCATGGCTTGAAACAACCATTTTTGTGCATGACCTCTCCTTTGCTTCCCTTCTGCTTCAGACTCATACTGGAATGATTGATAGTCCTTTATAAAATACTCCATAAAGAACTATTTTACTTCCCCATGAGCATGAAAGTTTGGGTCCCCATACACATAACAAGTACAAAACCCAGCATCTCACAGTGGAATGAAAAGCCTCTTCTGCTTTCTGCCTTTCTGAAGTGTGAAGGTTTCCCCTCTGGAGCTGGCAATGTTTATTCCCTACAATGGAACTCACTGTTGTCAAAACTAACCAAACACATATTAATATAAGTACAGATAGATGGCTTCTTTCTTTCTCTGGAGACCTATGTAGGTTTTCTTTATTTCTTCTTTTTTTTT
>VZTZ01049097.1:600184-644993 GCA_013400955.1 Drymodes brunneopygia
TTTTTTAACATAATTTACACATTTTTCCAAAGCAATCCATGATTCTCAAGTGGCATAGTGCCCTAGTTATCTTTTGTGGTTTGTTTGAATATTTTCACTACCTTCTGTTTGTTCTGCTGCTTTTCAGTCACTATCAGTTTCAACACTGGGTAGTTTTTGCCTAGGAAATATTGTTGCAATACAATTGTAAGCTTGATAACAAAGCAGATAAAACCAAAGCAATGTGCTTTGTTCACAGGCCTCACTTTCCTCTTTCTAGATACATTTTCTGTATGTTGCTTGAAATGTTTAGATGTGAAAATTATAGCTGAAGCAATTCTTGACTTTGCTCAGAGGACACAGTAAAAAACAGGAAGTGATTGGAGAAATACAAGAAATCACAGAATCACTGAATGGTTTGTCTTGGAAGGAACCCTGAAGATCATCAGTTCCACCTCTCTACAGTGGGCAGGGACACCTTCCACTGGGTCAGGTTACTCAAAGCCCCATCCAACCCAGCCTTGGAACACTGCCAGTGATGGGGCATCCACATACAGAAGCCATTGCTTTGGATAACACTCAGAACAAGACTAACCCTTAAGAAATTACTGTTTTTAGGTTTTTTTCAGATTTCATGGTTGAAAGGTGGCTTTGGGTAAAATCAGGTTGAACTGTGAATTGTCAAGTCATAATGAGAATCCTAACAGCACAGGACTGCAAATAACACCTTGTGCAAATCGTAGCCTTTGCTAGAGAATAGAGCACTGTGATGGAAAGTATCATGAAGAAAAAGGGTGAGGTCATACAACATAGCTTGTTATTATAGGAAAAGAAGAAAGCCTAATGATGAAGACAAATCAATTAGCGAAGAAAAAAGCTTGGGGGAAGACTGAAATTTTCTAGGTAGTGACTTGTTTAGGTTTCTTTTTTTCTTTCAGTAACAAATCAACACCAAACACTCCTATCCCCAACTCTGTCTTCTTTAAAAACATACAGTGGCAGGCTCAGGGAATTCACAAGCTATTGTCATTTTTACTTTTTAATACAGAAATCCTTTCCAGTTTCCAAGCACTTCTAATTTCTGATTTTACTAGTGCAATTGTAGCCCCTCTACTGCATACATTTCCTGCTGTCATAAACATCTCTGTGTGTGCATGTATGAGATACAGCAAGGTAAAGAGAGACAGACCCTGAATGTCCTGGTGGGTGCATAGCTTTGCTGCAAATCTTACTTTTGGCACCATCATTTTTATGTGTCAGTCTCCAAATGCCAATGGAAGACTGAACTGCCTGTAAGACAAGTTCTGATCTCCTACATGAAAACGTTCATTACACTTTTTGTGTATGCACTGTATGTCATTGAGCTGCAGAAACAGGCAGCACCTGCATACTCTTGAGAAATGGACTGTAGCAGAAAGAAAATTGCAAATGTATTGTGAAGTACTTAAAAAGTCTTATGACAAATTTGAGGAAAGGGCTTTTTTTTTGATGAATATTTATGTTGGTGGGTGATAATCAGGGCTTTACTGTTTATTTGTACTTTGTGTTTTAATGAGTATAAAGGCATGCAGGTTAGCTACCTGGGCACTTATTTTCATTACAATTAACAATTAATTAGGCTGAATTTAAATACAGCACGTTTCAAAATCAAGGCTCTGGAAGGAATGTAAACCAGCTTGCTGTCTGACAGCCCTTATGCAAGTTTAAATGATACCACAATGTCTTGGGAAGTAGCATCTGAAATGTAAATTGACTGATACTTTGGAAGTTGATCCAATTTTAAGGTGAGAGATTATTTCAGATAACATAGAATGCCTAATTTTTCCCACTCATCCTCCTCGTCTTTTACTTAGGTCTCACTTAGAAAATATTTTCTCAGAAAAATTTGGCTATGTGCTTTCAATGCCTTGCCCCTCTGAAAACAAGCTGCAAACTTTCATTTGTTTTCATTCCCCATGGATCTGTCAAGAGCCTATAAGTACTGTGAGACACAAAATGTTTCAATGCGTCACCCCAGGAGTCAGTATTTAGTAGGGAGAGTGAAGGCAGAATGAAGACTGAAAAACTAGAGCTAGCTAACAAGTTTGCTAGTGAGGATAAATCCTGTATTTACTATTTTCCACTGTGAAGAAACCCCAAATATTTGGGAGTTTGCATTTTGTGTTGGGTGTCTGGCAAGGTCACAAGCCTGAAAATTATGCATTGTCATTCTCTGGTAACCTATCTCTTGTTGCAATAATGTAACTCATTTTCAAAATTAAACCTCAATCACCAAAGGATTGACTAAGGATTTTTTTTTTTTCCATTGAGAATAATAAATATTTTTTGGGCAAAATGAAATTTCAAAAATGACAAAAAAAAAAAAAAAAAAAAGCAAACTGGTTTTAAACCTGCTGCCTTAATGTTTCTGTTTAAATGTATGCCAGTAAATATTTAGCTTACTAATTGCCCAACAAGACCTGTGCAACAGTTGCAGAGATAAAGTGCCTTCGGTTATCTGACATCATGGACCGGCTTTTATGCTGACCTTTATGTGAATGGCATCTGCCGCTGGAGGCAATGAGCCTATGCTGATTTACATGGGCTGAGATCTGCAAAACGAAAACAGATTTGGTTTTCTTCCTTCTGCACTTACTCCCTCAGCCAGCCCCAATTTCACAAAATCCCGTTCCGCCAGCTAATAATGATCGCCACCACCACCGCATCCGCAGCCGCAGGCAGGCTCCCCTGCGTGAGCCAGGAAGCTGCGAGCTCCGGGCAGGCGCTCGGGTGTGGGCTGCGAGCCAACCCTGTGCCCAGGGGGAGATCCCCTTCCACTTCATGCTTGGCTGGCACTTTGTTGGCCGCTGAATGCTCCCCCCTCGGAGCCTTTGTGCGGCGGCGGGGGCCGAGGTGTGAGGCGGCTGCCAGGCGATGGCCACGCCATGCCTGGACAGAGCATGACCAGTTTGGCTGCAGCCACTCACCGCCGGGCTCCTCCTTACATCACCATCGGCCCATGGCTTGGCGAGACGCAGCCAAACAGGCTGCTCGTTGTTTTTCCTCTTTTCATGGGCAAGAAGAAAGCCTGGGAAAAGAGCAGGGATCCCAGACCTTCCTTGAGAACAGCCGAATATTGTCTGCATGGTAATGAAGGGAACAAAACCGCGAACACACAGAGCTCTCTCCCCCGGCAAGCCGGGGCACACAAAAGCAGGGTGTGTAATCGGAAGGACGGGCCGAGGGCAGCGCGGTGTGCGGAGGAAATAACCTCCAGTAACCCCCAGCGCAGAGCCCGCTGCGGCTCCTGGGAAGACCAAGCACTTCCCTTTATCCTGTTTTTCATGGCAATGTCCTTGCAATTGATTTAGAGAGTCTGTGTCAATATGGTAGCGCAGCAGCCAGATCTCTTTCAAAAAAAAAAAATATTGTAACACATGGCGTGCATTTGTGATTCCAGTTTTCTATTACACCCACAAAGTCAAGATGGGTACATTTGCACAGCTCGTCCTTGTTTTTGCAAGCTCCTGGTATTTTCTTAAGATAAAGTGATTCCTTCTTTGCTCTGTTTTGAAATTCAAAATAAGTTTATTTTTTCTGTTTGCAATGTGGTTTTCATTGTTGCTTCTTTCGAAGGTGGAAAAATGGATTCACATTGTATATACTTTGGACACCATAAGCACCTGAACCATTTCCATCTGTTGGGGACAGGTCCAGCTTCTGTGAAAATTCTGTTTCTCACAAAAATCCATCTCTTGGCAGCCAGGCATAGTGTCCCTATGGAGAAAAAAACACGGTTGTCATGGGAAACTGATCATGGAGAGAAAAACAAGTTTTGTGAGCCATTAGGGGACTTGTCTCTCTGTACCATAAAGGTAAGCAGCAAGCTTGTCCTTATCTGGAAACCAGAACAGAGCTTGGCCATGGGGTGGTGACCTCTTGGAGGATTTCTGCTGTTGGACTCTTCCACCACACCTCTGCACGGGCTGAGGTCTTCTAGGACTCTCCAGGCAGTCATTCTTCTCCATGCCTCACATTGTTCCCTAGTTCTGTTTTTGCTTCATGCGATACTCCTTCTAAAATGCCAATAAGGAGGATGTCATCCAGATGGCTAGAGGAACCCCTTTTACCCTAGAGCATCTGTTGGAGTTGCTAAATGAAAACTGTGATGCAGAGTTGGATATATATCAAAATCAAGCCCTAGGATGTGTTACATATGTGTTTATTGCATACAAGACATCCATCAACTCAAGAGTTTCAGGGCTGCTTAAGTCTTCCTCTGATACCTCTGCTCCATTTTTTTAATCTTATATTTTTGGTCAGGGTTTACCAGAACAGTGGGCCAGAACTGTTTCAGTGACCTGTAAAGTGGCATTCATGCCTCTCCATCTCTGTTAGAATTTCTTTTCCTCACGTGCACTGCATGCCATTGCCTTATAACTCTCTTGTGACTGACCAACACACCCAGGTTCACTCCTGCTTTATTACATGTTGGATAGTATGAAAAATAGAAAAAAAGGTCTCTAGAAAAATACAGAACTTGAATTTGGTTGAACTGTTGAATGCTGTTCATAAAGTCTTCCTGATCTCTGCAGTGATAAATTCATTCACCAGTGCATGAGATCTGATTATAGCCTTGCACCATTACAAATGTTACCACTGGTTACAGAATTATCCACTAATTAAAAAGAAGTTGCTGTAATTAAAAGAGTCTTCTTTCAGATGTGCTTGTACAAAGAAAGACCTCAGTGCATGTTCTTAGCTGTGACAGTGGACTCTGACAGGCAGAAAATGGGAAGAATTGTCTCAGCGTCATACGCTACTCTGAGCTTGATGGTAATTAATTATGTAAATAGTTGTGTGTTGTTCGTTTCTGTCGACAAAACACACATGCACATGAAGATGAATCATTGCTTCCCATAAGGAGCTAACGAGTGCAATAAGTTTGCTAATAGTCTTGCAGGAGATTTCTGGACAGTGCAGTAATGGTTGCAGTCCATTGTCCGGACTGACACTGTCCAAGAACTGTGTCAGTTCTGTAGTGGTATTAGCCAGGTAGAACGAGGATCTTATAACCATATTTTTAAATCCTAAATGTTAATTTGATTGACTAGAGACAAACAAAACTAATGCCTAAACACACTAATCTTGTTCAAACCACGTCTACTTCTCTCAGAGTCTAATATACTCTTAAAAAACTATTCACAGGGATGTATTTTTCCTTATTTGGCTGAAAGATTAGATAAAGTACAAAAGCAAAGCTCGGCTTCAGCAACTTTTCCCAACGATTAAGGAAGTGGTTCAAGCAACTAAAATAGCTGTACCAAAGCTTTTTCTTCATTCAGGAGGTGTACATGCTGAGCCCGAAATCAGTGTCGAGCCAATTTACACGTTGGACAAGGCATTGCTTCAGCTCTCAGATCTATGTATAACTCTTTAGTGCCCTCCCCTGTCCCAGTGTGGAAATGCCTACGTTTGGCAGGGAAACTGTTTAAATATGGTTAAGGAAATAATATTGTGATTTTATTGCTAAATTAAAATGTTACTCTTGTCTATCTCTCAAATCAATATGTTTGTCTTAAAAGTGGGGAAGGGGCATTTCATTTATTCAGAGAACAAGAAATCAAAACCACCAAAGGACCGTGAGTGTGCCATGTTTTTGTTTTACATATTTTTTCCAGAGGTCATATTGATACTGACTTCTCAGTGAAGCGTGTCAGAGAGGCAAGTGGAAAAAAAAGTTAACAGTAAAACTTACCACACTGTAGGTCAGTAAGATATTCTTCCATGTGGGTCATTTAGCATTGCACATTGTGCACATTTCTCCTGGATGAAAGGGAGGACAGGTGTGCTGTGTGTGCTATCTAAATCGACCCATTGGTCAAAGAAAGAATGAACATAAAGGTGGTGGAGCCAACGTATGGGAGAATGAAGTCAAATATCTACCGTGTGTGCAGATGCAGGAGACTTACCTTACTTTTAGATGGCTTAACTGGCCCTGTGGAGAGCCAGGGCAGCATCTCCACAGCCTCTCTGCCCTGGGCCCACATCCCTGCAGCCTCACTGCATACCACTGCGTGCCAGTCCCATGCAAGAGCAAGAAATTTTGATGCACAGTCAAGAGACTCAGATTTCGTTAGACTTCCAAGCTGTGGTACTTGCTTGGAAAAGGATTGTTGCTTCACACCCTTGGACCAGTGCTTCTATAGTATTTCCTCACACAATATCTATCTCATTTCCTTCCTCATAAAGAAGAATTTCCCCAAATGTTACTCTCTTATCTGCCTAAAACATCCTTCCTGCAGGAATGGGAATTCACTGATTAAGTTGCTACATTCCTGTCTGTCCTTTCTCCTTAATAATATGTAGCTTTTGTAGCTTTGATAAGCGTGTAACCAACAATGATATGAGAATTATCAATACAAGGTGGTTTTGTGGGTTTGGGGGGAGGTTATTTGTCTCTTTCTTTGTTTTGTGGATGTTTTGTTGTTGTTTGGTTTGTTTTGTTTTATCTTATTTCATTATTATTTTCTGAGTTAATTCTGTACTTGTAATTTTCTGGGGTAGAGAGAAATTCAAGTCCTGCTTTCCACTGGTTTTCTTCTGCCATGCAATGTGTGCTAAAATAAGAGCCTGTCCATCTGTCTTCCTGTGGTACACAGGTACTTTTTGCATGACTAAAATTGGATCTAATGTCCCTCAAGACATTTATATGGGTTAGCTTGTCTTAATACTCTTTAAAAGCAAGTAAATGGAAGAAAGAGACAGTAAGTAGAATATATAGGTCAAAGATTTCTTCATCCTTCAGATAATCCAGTTATTTTAAAAAGTAGCAGGAAGTAATCCTAAAAGCTGAGCTTATCCAAATCAATTACAAACATTGCTTTGAAATCCGTCATGGGTTTTATTTGAAATTTCAAAATAGTTTTGTAAATATTTTTGTAAATATTGTGTGTCTCAGTTGAAACTGAACAAAAAGCTTGTTTGTTTGCTGCATAGAGTTCACTTTAGGGTTAAGATTTCAAGACCTTCACATGCACTGTAGACACACTCACAGACATCTAGAAAGATATCTGCCCATAGTTGTTCAAAACTACAAGGAAGAGTGGATTCTCTTCTCAGATATGGCTAATTAGGAAAATACAGTTCTCCAGAAATACTGTATGAAAGACAAGTAAGACCATGTTTCAAGGTCTTTCTGAGCATGAATGCATACTATTTTTTTGTTGTGTATTTCACAGCATTCACCCAGTGACAGGACTTCCAAAGGCAGCACTACTGTGATCTCTCCCTCCCCCAGCACCCAGCTTATCCCATTGTGCAGTCTGTCCGTAGTGATTCCTGAGTCAATTCCTTTTTTGTCACTGCACCTCTGTGAAGCTGAAGCACTAAAACATATGAGAACTACTATGCCGCTGTATCTTTATCTCCAAACACCAGGATAATTTATCTTTATCTGTCTTTTGCTGAAATAGATGTCGGGGCACAGGGCTGGATATGGCTGCTGTTCACAGCAATGAGAAATTTTTGTGGCTGTTGTTAAGTGTTCAAAACCAGGATGTTGTTATAGTTGGCTAGATGTCATTAAATGCTTCTAGTTTTAACAAAAGGTTTTTGTGGAGGATAAAGGTAAGAAAAGAGTATGCTTCTGTAGGTATTCAGAAAACTGAAATGAAAACAGTTTCTAACTAAAATAGACACAGCACAAATGGGTTTTGCAATATGATTTGCAATGGGTTTTGCAAATCTGTGGGATGCAGAATGACAGAAATAACCAAGTGAAAAGTCTACAAAAGACAATTATAAACAGGCATGGGTGAAAACAGAGAGAGGATTCTAAGTGTTGTTCCAAAGGGACAACCTTTACGTGTGCACTGAGAAACCTGCCCTTGTTTATTTTCTGTAGCACTGAGGAAAGGTGACTTTGAATACTTTTTGTAATAAGTTAGTTTATATCCAAGATATGCTGGCCTCTGGCAGTTTCTCCTGCATTTGAAATAACTCACAAGACCCCTGACTTTTGGCTCTCTGCTCAGGCCAGAAAGATGTAACATCATCTTTTCTTTGAAAGAGAAATTGGTTATAGTTCTATATTTATCCTGAAATAATATGAATTGTATAGTATTAATGCTCCTTACCGAGCTGGAGTTAAGTTTTTATACTGCTGGATAAGTGCATGGCAAGCAGCAAACCAGTCCATTGCCTGTGCCTCACCATGGTCTCAGCACACAGAAATCAGAATCATAGCCATTGCACTTTCCAACTCCACCTGAAATTCAGGAAAGATTAACCAGAGTCTCTCAGCAGATGACTGTGATGTATTTGAAGGCAGTGTAGAAAACACTGTAGATTTTAAAGTATGCAAATATCTTGCTGTTATGATTTAAAAATTAGATTCCTCAATTCCACTGGGAACACGTATTTCCAACTGTAAGGTTCTTAGACAGGTATCCTGCTTCTACAATCTCTTTGAATTTTTAGCAGGAGCAAGTTTTCAAATTGTAGTTGATTTATATAAGCAAAATGCAGCTTTACTTTCTTTTCTCTCAAGAAGTGATTTTGACTTGTTGGGCTGCAGCCTGAAGCTAGGAAATTTCACACAGGAGCTTGAACAAAACTAATATACTCAGCAGTGGTTGTGAAAGGGTTAGGCTCTCTCAGTTGCTAGATTTTTCTGCTTTGCTCAGAATTTTGCTCTTCTAGAAGAGAGACATTGTTTTTGAACCACATGCTTGGGAAAACCCAAACCTAGTTTCACAAGGCAGAAGCCCCTAAAGGTCATTGATGACATCCAGGTCAAGGCTTGCTCTCAAATGCAGTCTATTTCCCATTCATCATTCTCCATTTGTGTAGTTGCCATCAGCTGACACTTCCAGCTCTTTGAAATGCTAAGCTGCTCTTCCTCACAAAGGTGTAGAGCCTAATGCCATGAACTTTGTTTCAGCCTTCCTTTTCTAGGAAAGAAAGCTCTTCCCTTTTTCAGGTGACACTGCTGCTTGTCCTAAGTTACTGACTAATGGTATATTCAACAACAGAAATGCAAACTAGTTAGTTACATGTTACATTAAATATACTTGTGTTTTTGTTTTAGGACTACTAACTCTTCTAGTTTCTGAGCTCTGAAAAATTTCTGTATTTTATGTTGCATTCCTGAGGCAAAAACACCTGCACAACAGATATAAGCAATCCTTTCTCCTCAAAGCTGCAAAGGTTAATGAAGGGTAAATATTTCTTGTGAAGAGATCTCTATTTTTTACATGCACAAATCAGGTTATCTGGTAAAATTTAATTAAACATATTTGAAATTTATATTAACTAGGTATATTTAGCATGTGTTTCAAGTGTTGTGCCACCAAAGGACATCTGAACAGCAAGGAGGTAGGCCAGGCTGCCAGGAGAGATGGTGATTGGTATATTCATTGGACGCAGCAAGGTTAAAATAGAACCATTTTAGTTTAATACAACCCAGAGCTATTGCCAAGTCTTGAAAAGAATAAATTGCAAGCTATCTTTCGGACACAAAAATAGCTGTAATCTTTCTGTAAGTTTTAAGCTAATCTGCACTGTAAGAGGCATTTGAAGGCATCTAGTTGTTTGGTTCCCTATTCGCTATTGGTTTTCACCTTTTGGCTCAGGCCATACGATGCTCTAAGTATTTTTTCTAACTTTTTCTCCAACAGATTTCAAATCTCTTAACAACAAATCACTCCTCTGATATCTTTTTCTGATTATTTCTTCTATTTCTTTTAGCTGACATTTTTCACCATCATCAAGTTTTGTTTTTGAGAGCAGTGGTTTCTTTCTTTCAAACATTTTCCTGTTGGGTAGTTTTGGCTAGAATTTCTGGGGCTTGCTGAATTTCCCTCTCAGCTGTATTTAGCAGCATACTTATGTCTTCTCATCCTCATTCTCTTTTGCTCTAGATCATGCCATAGAATTTCATTCTTCTTCCTTTAAAGCTTTATAGTTTTGGTTCCTTAATCCATTCTCCCATCAGCTGATCCAGGATTTCTTGAGATTTTGACTTTGTTGATTTCTTGAGATTTGTTTTGTTCTGTAACAAATCTTTTGCTAAAGCTCATCAACTTTGACCTGGTGATTAACTCACTTCAGGTGCCTGTGTCTTGTCCCTTTGTGCTGGATCAGCTTTTGTCTCTTCTTCCCTTCAGTTTCTTTCAAAGACCTTTTCACAAAAGCCCATGAAGCCTTGCACCTGAGCAGATTATGATTCAAGTCTGTATCCTTCTTCATGATCTGCTTCTTTCTCAGATGTTTTTCATGGAAACATTTCCTGTACTCATCTTAGAGCTTTGATTTTTTAAGTTTCACCTTGGGCTTTGTTTCTTTTTCCTGTGCCAGTCTTTGTCATCTCATCTTTTGTAAGGCCATTTCAGCCTGGCCTCCAGAAAGTCACTCCCTGTTCAGACTGTTGGGCTACCGCTCTGGGCTTTGCCCAGCAGCTGCCATCCCTCTCTATAAATGTCCTATAAATGACTTTTAGCTGATTTTAACAAGAACCATTTTATTCTCAATATTATTGTAATATAGGGATTTTAGTCAGTTTTTAATCTCTGAAAATCAATGTAATGTATAAATTTTCTTCAGTTTATTAACTGTATTTCCTTGCTTTCTCAACATAAGCTCTGTTTCATGGCTGAGGAGTCTCCATTGGACATGTTCTTAAACTAGTCTTCAGCATTAAATAAATACTGCATTCTCTCTTGGATGCTTTGGTGTGAGTTTTCTTAGGTAATACTCCATTGTTTAAAATTCAAATCAGAAATCTTGATTATTTCAGTGCTCTGGTACAGTTTCTTTTCACATGCAGTTTCTTTAAATGTGAAAAAAACCTCCTTAAATCTGTTGGTGAACAATAATGCTGGCTTATCCCTCCATTTTGTATATATCTGCCCCTATCCTGCAACAGACAGAATGTTTCATAATGGAAAGAGTTCTTGTCCTTACAAGTAGCAGAGATAATTCAGTCTTGGGACTGTGTATTTAGACAGCTGCTAAACTTAACCTCAGATCAGAGAGCACATGGAGAATGATGCAAATGAAATCAGACAGCCTTCTCAAACTAATTATCTCTGAATTCATAAAGCTGTCTGTGGAAATGCTATGTATGGAGATGAATTACAGAGGGACCAGTTGTGTCTTATGTAAAAATCATGTTGATGGAAACAAGGAGAAGAAAATACAATGCTACTAAGAGGACAAATGAACACAGCAAATCTCTGATGAGCAAACAGAGCTCCTGTCTTTTCTGACAGGTTAGCACTGATGTGCTCTTCCTCTCTGACATGCTATATAAACGTGTGTATTTGTAACATAGTTTTGGCATATATTGGCATAACTGCACCCTGAGTTACTTGCCATACAAATGTTTACATTATCAGTGATGGCCCTTATTCAGAACTGAATTAGCCTCCTTTCTTCATGTTGTGACAAGTGGTAGGGAAATTTGGCTTAAGGTTGACCTAAGATATACATATTTTCTCTGCACAATATTTTTGTCTGAAGTATTGAAGGATCAGCATTTTGCTAAAGAGACACCTTTAAAAAAAAAGGTGTGGACATCAATTCCTTGGTCCTTCACATCATTTAGAGGAGACAGCTTCAGAAGGGATGCTGGACAGTCACACAGTGACTTGACCATTTGTGAGAGAGCCAGTCATACAACAATGTCTGTAGGTACTTGAATATCAAAATACCTGTACGGATAAAGTACCAGTCTAAGCAAGAGCCAAAGACAAATATTTTGTGATATTTCATTCCTTATACCCAGGATGGCTACATAAGTAGGGAGGTCAGGCTTCCTTCTCACCTGCTTGTGAGTTGCAGCCATTCAAACACATTCATCACTAAACAGCATCAGTAATATACAGCTGTGAGAGCTAAAGAAGTGCTTTATTGTTTCCCGCTGTCACTGCTTGCTACTCCTGCAGTTTAGCTACAACCTTTGGCTGCTGATGTTATGTGTTTGTTTTACAGGATATGAAATAGAGATGTGGGGTTCATACTTCGGGTTAAATATAGCTGGCTATAAAACTTCTCTGCAAAACCAGGCCACAGTTAGAATGCATCTTTCATGATGCAATCAGATACAGTTAGGGCTGAAGGAGATAAGAGAATTGAAGACACTGAAATACTTTTCTTTCCATTTCTTTTCCTGAGGAAATAAATTAAGTATATGAAACAATGGCTATCTGTTATGAAAAATGCTGGAGGTGAAAGATTTCCCACATTTGGACCAAGGCAGAAGTTCAGGGTAGATTGCTTGTGTCACATGTAGTAAACAGCAGATGGCTGCAAGAATAAGGGAAAAGAACATGTATTTAACAATCTTATATTAAAACTAAATAAACCAGTTCTTCAACTGGCATAGAAAGGTGTCTGTCTATTGATTCTGACAGAGATTTACTGGTGTACATGTGGCTTGTCCTGAGGAAATGTTTCTCCGAATATCAATGGGTGGTAGGAGATTTTACACACAGAGATGGAGCTGATCAATACAATAAATATTTAACCTTCCTCAGAATATTTGCAACCTGGATGTTAGTTCAGCCTAGGCCAGAGAAGAAGCTAACTGACATTCAGATCTCAGTGTCTGAGGGGTTTGAATCTGCTGTTACAAAGGCAGTCACTTGAAAGCTGTCCTATGTTAGCCCATCTGCTGAGAGAGAAGCCACCTACCAGAGCAAAATGAAAGCTTTGCCCCTTGATGGTACACAGGTATGAACTGTGAAAGCAAACTCTCTCATTGCTGATGCTTACATTTGTTTTGACTGTCTCAAGGTTCCAAAAAAAGATCAAAATTTTGGAAGACAAGGCTGAAGGCTTCATGGAGCAGGAATTCTTGTTTCTCAGTCTGAGCAGCTCAGCCCACGTGGATTTTGCCATCATACCCACCTTTTTCCCTTAAAGCTGCCTGTGGAAGCAGGAGGCATTCTGGATGGACTCCAGTAGGGAGCACTAGGAGGCTATTGCACATGCAGCTGCTGGGGAATTGCACTGAGATCAAACGGCTTGAGGATTAATTTGTTTCTGCTGTTTTGTCTTTTAAAGGTGACTGTATTAATCTGGAAAACAACAGTACCTTTTAAGAGTGATCAAAGCTGTCATGTAAGAAATTGCAGGGTATTTAACATATTCAAGTTATCACCATGCTGGCTCGGACCACTTTCCTGAGAGAGGCACTTTAAATACAATTTCATTTTGAGAGCACCCTACGATTGCAGCAGAATCATTCATAACGTGATTGGGGTCAGAGATTTTATCTCAAAGCATGTCCCGCTAGTGGCTGGGTTTCATGTGTTATTGGTTGTGAGGAAGACTCTAATTACGTTTCCATGCTGTGTGGGGACTGGTTAACACAAAGAAATCTCGTCTCCTTTTGTGTTGTGCTCAGCCCAGCAGTTACTTTTGTTCTAAATTGGGCCTGGCAGCCTCCAGGGTGAATGATTGACATGTCAATGTGCTAACAGAAGCCAGAACCAATTCTCTTGTCTGACACCTCCTTTCCTCCTCTGAATATTAATGATGGGTGACCCAGCTGAATGAATGAAAAGTGCACACATCCCTTGTGGCTCCGTGCAGATGCTCAGAGATGACAGCAGGATTTGCCCAGGAGAGGACACAAGCTCATAAAGCCATCTGGTATTATGTAGTGAGCTTAATGTGTTCATTGACTTGGCCAAATGTTTGGTAAATCAAAAGTTGACAGGGAAGGATTCATAATATTTATGCTTAAAATGCAGTCAATATATCACAGAGAAAAATAAGAGTCCTAGATTAATTCCTAGAAAACCAGAAAGAAGTACAGCTCAGATTTTGAGCTTGGAAGATGGGCAAAAAAATATTAAAATATTTTAGTTAAATACGGTCACAAAACAGTGATTTTCTCTAAAAGTGCCTTCAGCTATTCTGTGATTGATTTCAGATAACACAGGTTATTGATGATCACCACAGGCTTTTATAGTACAATTTCCCAAAATGTCCAAATGACCCAGCCTTGGAAGCCAGTTTGCAGTCACTTGATATTTATCAGTTCATTATTCTGATTTGGTTGAATCAAATCATCTGCTCTTTCTTAGTCTGAATTTTATAATATTTATTTTTATATTACAGACTGAGACTATTAAATGTGTAGTCAGACTGTTAAGACTAAGTGGTATAACGCATAACCAAGGAGCAGATTTCTTTATTTAATCATGTAAATTTTATTTCTTTTTTCAATGAAATAGATTCCCTTTTATAGTCTATGATTTAAGATTTTCCGCTTAAATGTTTCTTTTATCTCTAGTATCTCAGCCAGCAATTCTGCCCCAATAGGCAACCAGAAAAAAATCCATATTAACACGCAATAGACTTTTTCTCTTTGTGAGGTTTAGATCTGGTTCAAAGACAAAAAAAAATCTTTCCTCACTCAATTTGGCATTTCATCTCCACTACAAATGTAACCCATTTTTACCTTCAATGCCTTCCTCATCTTTTGAAGATACTGCAGTTGAATACCCTTTGTATTTTCACAATATCCCAAAGATTGGCAATTCTTTTGCATCCATATAGGAGACTCTTGTGGCCATGCATTGAGCAACTTTTGCAGTGATTATTACAAACCTTTTCCCTAATCACTTTCTGTATTTTCTTTTATACTCTACAGCAGCCCAGTCAGATTTACCTGGTTGCTGTGAAACCATTTTGTCTTGCTCTTCAAATCCTTTTGTGTGACCGACCCCACTTGATTACCTAATTATGTTATTTCCCATCTTCCACATTCTTTCCTGTTACCCCAAAGGCCCTTCTCAGTTTCCTTTTATTTTTCAGCTGTTGATGTAGCTCCCATTTTTACTTTGCAAGCCATATATCTCACCTCACTTTGCTGTCTAAGACCTATATGTCTAATTTAAACCACCTCTTCCAGTTGCCCTATAGTTAGTGGAGAGAAAGGGTACCCTCAGAGCACATTTACTTTGTTTTATCTCAGTCTAAGATAAACACCTGTGTTAATTGTGAGGAATTGTCCTCTGGGTATTCTTTCCATACACAGGAAGTCTAGACAACCAGTTTGGTTTGTACCTTACAAAGTAGAGAAAATGAATCCCAGTTTTAATCAGTTTGCTCAGAGTTTTCCCAAGTGCCTCAGTACCTTAACATCCTCCCTGGAATCCATTCGATACCATTTTTTCCACCTAAGTGTGCTATTAAAATTTAAGCCTTCAAGGAAATATGTAAACTCTTATTGTGAACATCCACTTAAGAAAAGAAAAAAAGTTTAATTTTAAAATAATTTTTTGTTGACTTCACAATGCTTCATACTGAACTTTTGTTTGTAGGGCATTGGGGTATTGCCATGTTCCTGCGAGAGAGAGCCTTTCTGCTCTTGTTGTACAAAGGCTTCATTAGCAGAAGGGTGTTCAGGCTCACAAATTAAACCAGCAATTTGCAACAGAAGCCCGAGTAACACCTGTTACAACAATCCCCCAGAGATGGGGAACACCTGATGGCCAGCACTGTCACATGCAGACTGACTACTCAGGCCTGAGGTGGCTATGAGTTATTTAAATACAGCATGAGGAATATTATTTTTGTATATGTATCTGTTTGAACAGAACCCTTTCACTATATTACAGTAATAAAATCAATAATTTAAAAAAAACCTGCCTGTAAAATTTGGTTTTAGATTATTTCAGAAAAAAAATCTGACATAATATTTAAAGTTAAAAAAATTCCTTACTCTTGCATCTTAAAAATGTCCAAGTAGTTAATTTCTAAACAATTACAAAGAGAATCACTCTGGGATTAGACCTTTGAATGACAAAATTCAGCAGCAAGTACTTTTATTAAATTTTTCTTTTTTGTATGTAAATTAATAACTAAATAATTGTGCCACAGAAACAGTAAGTCCAAGGTTCATAAAGA
This sequence comes from Drymodes brunneopygia, assembly GCA_013400955.1. Lineage (NCBI taxonomy): Eukaryota > Metazoa > Chordata > Aves > Passeriformes > Petroicidae > Drymodes > Drymodes brunneopygia. Next base: position 616,067 of record VZTZ01049097.1, read on the forward strand.
AAGTAGAGCTGCACTTCACAGATTTACGACAACTCAGTGATCAATGTTGCTGAAAAGCAAGAATGAACTTTTCATCTGTTGTTTGCAGTCATATGGGTTGTGCCCTCCCATCTTAAGCATGACAAGATGATGGTATCTTTAAATGACAAAATAATAAAGAAATTCTTTTGTTAATATAGCTTCTTCTGCTAGAATTAAAATATATATAATAATTGTCTTATTCCAAAGGGCATTAACTTGCTTCAGTAAAAATGTTTGATCTCTCTTGTGCAGATCAGCTTCAGCTTTGAAACTCACAGGAAGGGCTTAATTTCATAGAATCACAGAATTGTTTGGGTTGAAATGGACATTGGAGATCCTCTGGTTCTAACCTCCTCTGCCATGGGCAGGGACACCTACTAGACCAGATTGCTCAGAGCCCCGTCCAACCTGATTCTAAACACTCTCAGTGATGGGGCATCCACAGCTTCTCTGGGCAACACATTGCAGTGCCTCACCACCCTCACAGGAAAGAATTTCTTTCTAGTATCTGAACTAAATCTAATCTGTTTTAGTTTGAGGCCATTCTCCCTTGTCCCGTCACCGCATGTCCTTGGGAAAAGTCCCCCTCCAGCTCTCCTGCAGGCCCCTTAGGTATTGGAAGGCTGCTCTAAGGTCTCCCTGAAGAGTGAGCAGGTTCTCTGTAGGCCTGCACAATGTTCAGCCAAGGTAGTTCTGGTGCTGGAAACTGAATAGAGATCACTGAGTTTTTTCACTCATGTGGACAAATTCTGCCGTGAAAGAGCAGAGTGGGTGTGTGTATATATCAATTGTTCTGGGTAAGCCACTCTGAAAAATGAAATATAAACAAAAAATCTGGCAGGAGAACAAAGTTCAGTCTGGGAAAGCTCCTCTCACAACAGAAAGTCTAGACCCCCCCCCCAACAAAGAGAGTTAGTATCAGATTAGTGCCAAATTATTGAAGACTCAGCTGTGTTGTTCCCCTATTGAATGTTAAGAGAATTTGTCCTATTAGGGTTAGATTTAGGCAGGGGTAGGAGTGGGGACAGGCTGAGTTTCCAGCTGCCATGGCCCAAGCAGAGAACCTGTGCAGGTGGGGGAAGGTCTCAGCTGAATGGTAGGGGACATGCTGATTGTTGATGCATTTACACCATGGGATGCATCTCTGTATCTCTGGGATGTTTAGAATATGATGTTAGGTTGTTCACTGTCCACTGCCAGGGGGGACAAAGAATACCTGTAGCAGTAGAGAGAGAGGGATGCCTCCCAGAATGGAATTAAGACAGTTTCAAATGGTTTGAACCACCAGAGAAGGGATTCCTCTTCTATTAAATGAGATCTTAATTTTAAACTACTAAGTTTGGTCTACTAAATGTTCCCCTCAAACATATCACTGTGGGAGCAGTAGGAGCAGTGCAGGGAAACAGCTTGGGAGCAGTGCAGGAATGCAGCTTTGGCCATGGCTCTACATATCTGCTCACTATGAACTTTGAGACCTGTAGGAAGCCTTCCTATGCCAGTAGGATGCTCACTGCTCTCAGGAGAATGCCTTCCACTGGCTTCTTTGGGGATACAGGGTCTGTATGTGCTGTGCCTAAAGCAAAGGGAGTTACGACAAATCCATTCGAATATGGGTAAAGGACACAAAACCAGGAAAGGAAAAATGAGCAAGTATCTGTTATACAGGCTAGAGAGTACTGCTTCTTCCATACAATTTTCTGCTGCTCAGTAAATATTAATTAGGTTTTGGTGCGGGGCCCTTTCAGGATATGAATGGATATATTAGCTATTGACAGCTATGAACAGACTATTGGAAGTTATAACTGGAAATAATTTATTTACTGGCACGATGAAACGTGTAAACCTTTAGTGAACGACAGCAATTAAGGGACACAACAATAAAACGGAAGGAAAGAAGAAATATTACAGACTTTTTATTCTACATTTCAAAAGGAGTAAACATGAATGATAAAACATGCAGCATGGATTTAAGGTCAGGGATTGAAGGGAGATAAGGAGCTTAAGCCCATTGCATCAGCACCACCTGGTGCTGCTCGTGGCATCTGATGGGGCTGGGTTTGTGCCACTGCACAGGAGACCCAGGCACCAAGCAGGCAAAGGAAAGAAATCACTTTATCAGCTGGGCACACCACAAACTCTGGCTTTCCAGTTTCTCCTGCAGGTTAAGTAAGAGTAATGGGAGCTTATCAGTGCCTTGATTAGACAGAAGGCCAAGCATTATCCTTTTACTGGCATGATTAACCTTCCTGGTGAAGAAGTGGTCCTACCTTAGCTTACCTAAGCTTTTATTTACAACTAAAGTCAGTACAAGAACGACTGTGAACATTGTTACTCAGGTGGAAAGAAGATTATTTCAAATGTTTAATTTATGTTTATTTCTAAGTAGAAGAAATCCTACTTCAACCAAAAAAAACCTCTCAACTCCTACATAAGCAATGTAGAAAAATTGCTTTAAAATAGCTTTTGTTTTGGTTTTGGTTTTGGTTTTGGTTTTTTTGTTAAACTGGTGTAATTTTGGGAACAGATAGGGTCTCATTCAGGGGAGCAATGTCTCAATTTCATGAGTGTCCTCATGCTAGCAAAATTCTTAACAATAAATTGCTCAGAATATGAGTTCTGCTTGAGTAATGTTTACAGAAGCAGGCTCTGGGTTTCTCTGCTGACTGTGCTAACAAGAGTGCCAGCTGTGATTTTGCTTCTTGTGATATGGATTAGATCCAAGCTGAATTTGACTTTTTTCCAAGTCAATTATGAATTATCTGAAAACCAAAGCAGCCAAATGAAATTGCCCTGAACTTGAAATTAAATTGCTTGTATGCTCAAGAAAGAAGAGAATCTTGCTATTTTTAAGAGGTAGGAAAAAAATTATTTTGTGCCTCGGGTTGTTTGTAAGAAGATGCTCAGATATTCTGTTGAAGAAGGGTCAGTTAAATAAAGAGAAATGGAAGCAGAGAGGAAGAAAATATGCAACTGAAACATTTCATAGGCCAATTATTGTGTAACATTTCAAGCCATGCACTAGAAGCATGTTTCCTTATGCAAATAAAAAAACCCCCAAGCAACAACCAGCAGCACTCTGAAAATGGTGTCTTGGGGTCTTGCTGTATGAAACAGCTGTGTAACTTGGGTTTATCATGGATGAGGAAACCAACTTCTGATTCCTTCCCAGCTCTAATTTGCCCTGTGTCACACCACTTTCCTACCTCAGGTTTTACTATCAGTGCAACTAGAATAAATAAAGTGTAAGGCTTAATGTTAATAGATTTGAAGCACATGCATCTCTGACTAAAATAATTTTAATCTCACCTAGCTACGTGGGTAGAATGAGATGAAACAACAACAGATGTCTTCATCCTACCCGTAGTGCCATTTTCATTGTCTGCTGCTCTGCCACTGCAAAGCAGGTGAAGCATTCTACAGTACTTTCTATTCTGAACATGGAATAAATGACTGAAAACTTATTGAGACATATGTAAGTGAATTGTATTGTGTCAACAATTTAGTTACATCCAAAAATATAAAGATCAGTTGTAGCAAGAGCTGAGAATAAATTATGATGCATCCCAGCTGAAGGCAATGATAAAATGTGGACTTTAGTGGGTGAAATTTTTATTTTAAAATGTTTTTTCATTATTTTGGTTTGTTTTTGTTCTTTCAATGGAACAAAAACGTGAGGGAAACAAATTATTTTCCACCTGCAGTTTATTTTATTAATCCATTGAATCTAGTTTGCCTTCATTTTATTTCTTTCATATGATACTTATAAATACAGTTTTACTGATCATCTTTTTATCATCCTCTCTGTATTTTCCTGGGAATAGATCTGCTTCTAAATCAGGCAGATATTGCAACTATCATCAAATATTTAATGATTTTTCTAATCCTTGTGTCTTGAAATAATCTTGTAAAAAGATTTATGTGTCCATTAGTACATTTTTGTTTGCTTAGTGGCAAATGAAGGTTCAAATAATGCAAGTGAGGCAGAATATTGAGAGATTTTAAAACCTGTAATTTTTCACAAGTTGAACTACTAAACTGTTAGTTTATAAAGCTGTATTTATTAAAATTCCCCCACCCCTTGTGTATTGGGCTATGATACACATTTTTTCCTCCTTTGTTACACACAAAATGTCATCAATGTTTATTATGATTTAAATTTTGGATTTATCATCAAGAAATTATTCCTTTATTTCCCTTCTGGCCTTCATCTAATCATCTTTTCCTCTTATCAGACTTACCATTATTAATGAAAAATTTCCTAATATTGAAATAAATTGATTTTCAGCTATTGAGCAGTTTATATAATATGAAATGGCCAGAAAATACAGTTCATGAAGGCTGCACTAAACTAAATTACCTCTGTCCACAGATGCTTCCTAGTAATAGATAGTCATTTTCAAATTCATTCTGTGCATTAAAGAAGAACTAATTATGCCAGTAATATCCAGGTAAAATTGCCAAGATAATGGCAGTGATCCTGCTATTATAAGAGAGAGAGGAAGGCGGTACAGCAGCAGTAGCAGCACTGGTTTATGTGCAGATACCAACTTTCTTTTCAGCACAGCACATTGTGAAGAAAAGCCAGTTGTCACATCCCCAAACCCAGTCAATTCTGTCATTGAAATGGATTTTATGTCTTGGTCATTCAAGACACCCTTTTGAATTCCTTGGAGAGTAAAAAGTTTAAGAATAAAAGATCCTTTCACCTCAGAATACCAGAAATTTTGCCGTTCCAAAAGGATGAGAAATCTGTGGGAGGTAGGATCAAAACCTATTCTGAGTGAAAGGGTCCATAAATAAGGATGAATTCCTCTTAGGCTAAACTTTTTTTATTTTTTATGCATATAGATATCTAGATATCTATCTTTAGTGTCATCAGTTTCTGAGTGAGGGAGTCTGAGAGAGAGTAAAACACAGCATGAACTCTCCTAGGTTCCTGTTCCATGTGGGGATAATGAACATAGCATGACACCTTGTAGGTTTTTCTGCAGAGTCTCTCAGCCCCAGTAATGTGATGATCAATTTATAGAAGCAAAAATGACCCCCCGCATAGGCTTGTGCTGTTTAGTCCTCATTCTGCTGAGATGTTTGTGTAATGATTTTTGGCTGAATTTGTTCAGTGAACAAGTTTTACACACAGGCTGTAGGTCACATTGCTTGTGCTCTCCCCTTCCAAACCAAAAGGCAAATGGTAGCCAAAAAGATACCCAGAAGAAGCAACCACAGTCAGAGCCTGGCAACTTTGTCTAAGATTTATGGAGGATGAGAACAGTAATGGTATGAGATGAATGACCCCACAGTAATAGTTGTTGACTCCTAAAGGGAGCCTTAAAAGGTGTGGAAAAACACCAACTTCTCATTGCTTTTCAAAAGGAAGTCAAAAAACATAGTGAGAACCCACAGTAGCTGTTGTTCCTTTCCCCCTGGGCTGCACACAAGAAATTGTGAACACACAGCTTCCTCTTGACACATTCCTCTTGATTCTGTGAGTGTTTTTGCTTGAGAAGATGTGCAAGTGCCACCTGTGACAGATAGCACTTCTCCTTCCGTAAGGTCTCACCCAGGGTCTTGTCACATTAACTGCTGAGACAACCATGAACATAACCTGGGCAAACAGTCCTTGGCAAGGCAAACATGGGGAGGTCTTGCTTCAAACACAAGGAATCGCTTCAGAGCAATTTTATGCTATTTCCTTAATTCATCTGGGAACCAAACAGGGTGAGTTTCTTTACTTAAGTTTTTTAAAAGCAGTCCTCAACAGAGAACTACTGAGAATGTGAATATGGAAAAATAATGCTTTGGAAAGTCAGAAGCAACTGTAGCAGCTACTGAGCTTCATCAGTGCTTCAAAAATGGTTGCTCTCACTACTGGGCAGTGACAGATACTTTTTAGCTCATTTGCATGTCTTTGGCTTTCAACTTGATTCCAAAATTTTCATGAAAGCTGCCACTCGTGTTTTTTGGCCGCGCAGTGCAAAACAAGAGACTGTACAGGGTAACCCTTATAACTGATTAGACTGGACATGTTCACTGAATGAACATTAATTGAACATTACAACTATACTTTCGGTTAGTTCAAAGTCAAAAACAGGACGTTAGGAACAAGAACAGAAGGATGGATGGATGGATGGATGGATGGATGGATGGATGGATGGATGGATGGATGGGTGGATGGATGGATGGATGCTTTTTCATGATACAGCAGGAAAGAGTAAAACACATCATAATCCTGGCTTTTGCTCTTGGACTTTCTGTGCTTTTTCCTATCCAGTGCCCAGTTTTTTTGCCAAACATGGTCAATTCTTTTTGCTTCATTGTTTCCCCCTGTAAGTATTTGGTTTATCTTAGCAAAGGTAGTACAAGGGACCTAGAGAATTTCTGCATCTCTTGCTTCAGGAATTGCTGTCTGAAGCCCTATTTCTGAATTCAAGATTTACTTTCATTCTCTGTCAGACAGTGTTGATTACCGAGTTAGAGAAGTTGATTCACGAGGAAAGGTTAAGGAGCTAAATACAAATAGCTTGGCTGCACGATGACTAAGACAGATGGGAACATCATAATAGGCTGCAGAGTACGATTGCACTGAGAAGGAAGGGCCTCTGGGGAAGGGCATAAAACATAATCTGGCTCATTTTGAGTCTCCCAATTGTCACCAGAACCATTATGGTGAAAAGGGAAGCAGGTGGCTGCTTTACATACTGTTTTGAATTTAAACAAGTCTCAGCAGAAGCACTTAGTCAGTTATGGGTTATCACAAGAGTGCAATATTTGCCCTTCTCCTTTAGATCAGAGCTCTAACCAGCTGCAAATCCTGCCTCCTGCAATGCCATGAATCTGATGCTCTGGAGCTGAGCAAATGTGCAGGGTTCCTGCCCTTCTTCCAGTTCCCAGCAGCTTGTGGCATAGGGGTTTCTCGAGGTTTTATTAAGACCATTACATTTAACAACTACAAAGTAACCCAGCCCTCCATTATTCCTCTATTTTTAAGCCCATTACTATTTTTTACATTGGAAGTGATTTCCCCAGTTTAGTTATGCATGGAATGCAGCTGTTGTTTAATCAGTAGATTGTGTGTTCTTGACTTATGTTGAAAGATTGAATGGTTGTTTTTTCAGTCTTGCAGAAAAAAGGCTTTATTTCATTTGCCTTCTTTCTAGGCTGTGTGGTCATGGTCTATGTTGTCACTTTTCTTAAATTCCTCCCCTAAACAGCTATTTCACACTTCCCATTATGTTTGTTGCCTTTTTTTGGTCCCCTTTTAGAAATCAACTATGTATTTTCATTATATTATATATCTGGGGTGCACCCGGTGTTCAATATGTGAGGCTGTCATAAACTGTGATCCTCTTATTTGTGGATTTTTTGACTGCTGCTGAGCAGGGATGACATTCACAATGCTATACTGTGACACAGCATATCTTTCCTACATAGTGGTAATAAATCATACTGTGTTTGTGTCAGTGTGTCCCAGGTGTTTTACCTTGAAGCACTGGATATTGAAAATGGGTTATTTTCTCTCCCAGTCTAATATTTGGAGATGTGCAGCAGGAGGAGATAACTCTTTTACTTGTCTGTCACCAAATACAAGAAAAAATATTTTTCCTTCCTCATCCAAAGTTAAGTTTTCCTGGAGATGGTGGATTTTAAAAGGGTAATTCTTGCCTTGGCCCAAGAGCCAGATTCATGGCATTACTGGACATGCAAGAATTCTTGTTTTCAGTGTTCTTTCTCTGTGTGCAACACCTTGCTGCATTCAGGAGTGGTTATAATGTGACAAAAATGAAGAGTGGAGGATTTTTATGGGTGGAAAAAAGGGAGAGAAGGAGCAGATTTGTAGGGGGGAAGACAACAACAGAAAAAAGGGAAGTCTATTCACTGCAGCAATGCTTTTCATAAAAAATCCACAGGTTTTTTTAGACCATGTGGGATGCACTGAGCACTGACAGGGTTAGAAGCTATTGAGCACAGATATAAAAGCAAAGTTCAATTAAACCCATGTAGAAGTTGCCTGAGTTTGCAAGGAGCTTTGTCAATCAGTGCACAAACCTTTATTTTGTAATGAATGTAACTTTAACCTAGGGCATAGCATACATGATTTCTAAAATCTCTCTAATAAAACCTCTTTGAAACTGAAAGGACTCCAAGTTCCATTCACATCAATACCTTCCTAAACAAGCAAGACCTGTAGAAGAACAAGTTCTTGCTAAAAATAAACAGTTTCTGTTCAAAGATATTCACAAGATTAGAAGAATACAGGAATCTGAGAAAAAGTGCAATAGTATATATACGTAGTCTGTGCTATTCAGTAGCTGTCATACTATATGTAAAAAGTGATATTCAAGCAATTAACATATTAATGCTAACATCTCAAACTATAATTTAACTGAAGCTTTATGGCTGAGACACAATAAAGATAAGAAATTGTCAGGCACTCACTATTCTTTAGGAAATGTAAAAAAGAGAATGTAACTTGAATATGTCATGGTACTCATTTCACTTTATAATCTTCAGAGGCTTTCCAGAAAAAAACCTCAAATATCTGCATTTTGATCCTTACATAAGCAAAAGAATCTCTCCTATTGTTATGATTGTGAGCTGGAAAGCTGTAGCTGGATGAAAAAGATTTCCCTAAGTAAAAACAAAACACTGCCTAGTGTACTAATATGCGAAATTGTTCATGAAAAGCATTTTTCATATGAACATCTAATTATAAATTATGATCTTCTTCAAAATCATAGCATGAATATAAACACACAGTCAAAATAATGCAGTTTCATTGATAGGACTACGGCAGACATTGTGTGTAATATTTTCAAAACCACTGACAAGCAGCTCTGGGTAATTTCGTAAAAACTAATAGAATTGCACCTTCACATTCATGAAATACATTATAAATATGGATTTTATCCAAACATTTTGACATCCATTTTTAATGAACTCCCCCCCCCTCACAGTGCAAAAGAGCCATTTGTAACCTAAAAAAAAATCAACCTACCAAGCATTTAGTTGCAGGGTGTCAACTGCCACTCATGACAAACTGCTTTCTCTATGTCTCTGTTTTCCTGTAATCAAATTACAAATGGAGGTCATGGGTTTTGTTCATAATATATCATTGGACTCAGAGAGAGCCACTGTAATTTGATATGCTCTAAATTTCTTTCTTTCTGTATCTAGCCTAGTAAGGTAAAAGACAAATGTTACACCATTTCCAGTTTTTTTCTTTATTTTAGAAGGAAATTTATCTCTACAGACCTGGATATCTTTAGTACTACGATTTTCATTTGGAATGGTGAATTAAGACACTGAAGAACATGAAACATTTTTCACATGAAGAAAAAGATGCATGAGCTATTTTTCTGTTTTGCTCTATGGGAACAATTCCAAGCTCTCCTGTTCATATACAGCACTGTGAAATAAGACAGTTCGAATACTGAATGCAATTGCTCTCCTTTTTCAGTATATTTTTTGTGGTGTCCTCATTTTCAGGATTCATGGACTTCATGATAAAGAAAAAAAAAGTGCTAAATCTTAGTTCATAACTTCCATTTTAAAGCCACTTGTAATTTTATACAATGCTTCAGAAGGAAGATTAACAAAGCAGCTTTTTAATTAATGTCTTTCATGTTCCTGGAACTACAAGAAATGCTGAAATACAAGTGATATTGGGATATATTTGTGCATGCCATATCCATGATTGGCTTAACTTTTTAACTCTTATGATTTATTTTAATGTCCTTCTTTTCTGTTTGACAGAATATCAGCCAATAAATGAGGTCCAAGAAATCAATTATTCACTGAATCACCACAGAATTTTGTGTAGTTAATTTCTGCTCTAGAGAGTCATGTGCTGTTCCACTTCTTTTCTTGTGCATCAGGCTTACATTACTCATCTTTGCAGCCAGTCCCTAAAAGTGCAGCCTATTTGTCATCCCTCATTTGCACTGACAATATCAACAACTGCTTTTGCTAAACCCACAGTTACAGCCTCCATTAACTTGTATTTTAAATTTACTGACAAGTGTCTTGTGCTGCCCTCTTTCTTGGAATAATACAATTTTTAGATTACATTGAGATTTTTAAAAATTATTTTTTCCAGATCTATGTGCAAAGCATCTTCATTGTTCTTTTTCAGTCTCTCTTTTGCAAGTGGTGACTACCAAAGTCTACAGCTTTTTCCATTGACCTTTGCATTGAAATGATGAATGTCTTTGCAAGGCTCAAAATACCAGCCTGACTGACAATTGCAAACAAAAATCAGAGTCAGAGCAAAGCGACTTTCTTTATGAGCAAAACACAAAATTGCAGTAAGAGTAAGCGCTGGTGAATGTATTGGATGAGACTGAAAGAGCCACGGGGAAGTACCTTGGAGCATTGCTTTTAAAGCCAAGTTGTTGGATGTGTTAAGTTTTCAGTGGAATCTGGGGAATTCAAAGGAGAACATGCTGCTGGCATATTGACCTGCTGGCTGGCTGAGCCAAACCACCCTCGAGCTCTCAGGGTCTCCTTAAATAACTTACAGGACTAAAAAGCACTAGCTGGGACAAAAAGCACACGTCTCTAAGAAAAGATGTTTGTTTGTTCTTTCCAGGACCTTCTCATGCTTAAAGACAAGCACTTAAAGACTGAGCACTGTTTTCAGTGTCCAGCTTTACCGCCAGCAAGGCTAGACAGATCTACTTTGGCTCAAGGAACAGTAATTAGTTTTTCTACCATGAAAGCATCTCATTCAGCTCCCTTTCCCTGAGATACAGAGAAGCAGTTTTTCTCAAGTAAAGGGAAATTACTTGTAAGTATGTAAATGCACCGTATTTTTCCCTGAAGCTTCTTTTCAAAGACGCATTTGCTACAAACAAAAATCATTAGTGGTCACAATATCTAAAAGGATCAATAAGGATTTGGATTTTGAATATCTTTGTCTGGCTGCTATTGAAGCTGCATGTAATGTTCATAACCTGAAGTGAAAGATCCTGACAGCTGTTTTGGTAGTCATGGAAGACCAAGGACACGAAGTGAGCTGGGATGGATGCACAGTGGGAAGATTCAGAGGCTGCTGCTCTTAGGGGAGCTGACTAATGAATAGAACTACAGTGAGTGTGCTTTCAGAGTCAGTGGCCTCTTTCCCAATGGTTTTGGTGGAAATCCTAGTCAATCTCTGGGAGGAATCCCATGTAAAAAGATGTCAACATTTAGCCTTCATATTGTACTTATATGCACAATGACTATCACATGAACAACATTAAAACCCTGGGAAAGATGTGACTTTATTTAGAGGGGAGTTAGTTTCACCCAATGCTAGAAATCTAAAAAGTTAGTATCTCACCTAAGCTCATTGTCTGGTCTCCTTACCAGCAGGAAAGGCAGCAAGAGAGAACCTTCTCCAAAAGGTGATCTGTCCTACATACTTTAGACATCCATCTCAGGATGAAGTGGGTGAGGTGCCTGGAGGTGCCTCTTTTTTCCCCCATGATTAGACTGCTATTCTAGGCAAGATTTAAATTTCTGATTGGCTAAAGTTAAGTAAATTGAATCCCAGGCATATCTGTCTAAACAGTAGAACACATTTTGTTGTGTTTTCTATCATAATAACTTTTCGTACCATGCGCTTGTACCATTCACTCTTCCGCAATGACCTGAAAAGGGTATGTAGTGAGGTGGGGGTTGGCCTTCTCTCCCCAGTAACAAAAGATGGGGTGAGTGGAAATACTCACCTTTCCTGCTAGGAAAGGTTTAGGTTGGATATTAGGATAAAAATCTTCATATAAGGAGTTGTCAAGCATTGGAACAGACTGCTAAGAGTAGTGGTGGCCTTGGCAGGACTGCGTTAATGGTTGGACTTGAAGATCTTAGAGGTCTTTTCCAACCTAAATGATTCTATGATTATAGGATTTTGGTTATATTATTGCTTATACAATATTTAAAAACTATTCTTGCACTTGGTCAATTTTAAAAATTAAAATTATAGAGAATAAAATAATAGTATTGATTCTTAGCTTTAGTTAGCTTCTTAGTTGGATTATGTAGTTTGTTTTCATGCAGATAAAGGCTTAACAGGAAGCAAAAAATATTGTGATGTGTGGACCCAGGCAAATTATGCTTGCAAGTGTCAAAAGATACAGAAGACTTGTTTATAAAAGTAAAGAAAACATTCCTCTTTATAAGCAACACATAAATATATCCTGTCATCTAGTCTAATAATTGCAAGATCTCTGGAAGCCTTCAGGCATTTTACAAGCAATACAAAGGATACAAAGAATTACAGCAATAGTATTCCTATTTTTTTTCTCAAAAAAAGCTCATCTGTTTCATTTTTAAATATGTGTGATCCTCCCTTAGGCTGTACTCAAGGTGGATTTTGCCATTCACTATGATAGAACAGAATTCCAGATAATCAGTCTTGTTGCAGGCAGCCCAATGTGGGAGGCGACCTTGGGAAACTGAATTTACTTTCCATTGTCATGTGCTGGCAGATAGAGTCAGGTAAAGAGGCAAGTGATGCATACCTGGATCGGACACTGGGAGAGCAGAAAATGTACTATACAGCTGTTTGATGGATGGGATTGTGGTTGGGAATGATCATCAGCAACTGGTAAGGCAAATGAACAAGGAAACAAAAATTAAAGGCTAGGGGAGACTGTGCAAAGCCTGAATAAACTTTTGTGAGTTTTGTGCCTTCTAAAGGGTAAAGGTTTAAGCAGACAGTCTCCTGTGGCATGAATATTTGGGGAGTGAACAAGCTGTGGATGGACTCCAACAAGCTACTGGCATTTTGGCTGGGGTTTTCCAGCCCTTAGAGGCCACAGGGGAAGCGTCTGTCCTGAGAACCCACAGCCAGGTGCTTTGGCTGGTCCATGAAGTAGTGGTGACCTGGGCCACCTGTGTATCTGGAACTCTTTGACAGCAGTGCTGGAAAGGACCTAGAGTTGATCCCAACCCTCTCACCTCTCATCATACAATTGGTGAAATATTTTATAGATCAATAGCGCAATCCATTGATTGATACTTCAAAGGGCATCTCTGATGACTTCAGTAATGCTTTAGTCATGCTACAGATTTGGAAAGGGTAATGGTATAGAAGTTACAGCTGAACTGGGAGCATCAATTCTCCATAGAAAATGTATTCCTGGACTTCGCAACTTCCAGGTTGAGGGCCATGGCCACTGCACACTTTTATCTCCAGTCTTGAGAGCTCTCTCAGATGTGACTTTTTATAAGCATCCAACGTACACAAGAATCCATATTCCCCTGACTTTGGAGTGCCTGGAATACCTGCCTGTATAATTTCCTTGACAGCAGGAAGAATGGGGAGAGAAGGGGCAGCAGTAGCCATGACTCTCCGAGGGGGATTGTTATAACATTCTTTGAATATTTAAGTAACAAAATAACCATTGTGATCAGTTTAAAAAGGTATAAAAAACCACTTGCCTTCAGGAAAGTAATGTTCAACTTTCATTTCCTCCAGAGACAAATATCAATTCAGAGGAGCAGGAGAAGCTAGAATGGAATGAACTAGGTTACTGTGAGACTGTGGGGTCATCATCATGTAATTCTAGATATTGTTGCAAAAGCTGGAATATTAAATCTCAGTGGGTGGAGAGGTGAATGCAGTCCAAGGGCAACCTAGAGGGAAATAAGATTGAACTAATGAAAGTCTGCTCTCTCAATAGTATGTAAAGAATGTCTGCAATATTGTGCTCACTAAAATAGTGTCTCTGGGCAATGTGAGAATAATCATAGGTAGAAATTACACTTCTTTCCAAAAATTGCATGGAGAAGAATAAAAATCGTGTCTGAGAAAATGTGATCTGTAGATTTCAGCAAGCTGTCTCACTCTTAATGACATTTGAGTATCTTCTGAGATTTCCTGACATAATGAGATTTTAGACTGGGTTAGAGGATGTCTTTATTTCCTTGAAATTTTTGAGACTGATGATTACCATCTGATTTTCTTCACTGTTCCTATTTGGTTTTGTGGAGGTTCTTTACTGAAGTTGTTAAAAGACTATATCCGACTACATCTCTTTTGATAGAGCTATGCAATATACTTTCTTTGAAAATTTTAACTAAAGTTTACTCAGATGAAATAACCCTTGAGGATTATCCCTTCAAATTTCAAGACAAGACAAGAACACCAAATTTTATGATTCTCCTTAGGAAGCAGAACTTGTGGGAATTAATATTATCCTAAGGCAAAGATCACAGGATCACAGAATAACTGAGATTGGAAGGGACCTTTAGATATGATCTACCCCAGCCCCTTGGCTCAGAACAGGGCTGGATAGACCACAATGCTCCTAATGCACATTATAGGACATGAATTACATAGATAATCTAAAAGTCTAGAAGTACTAAAAAAGAAAAAAAAAAAACCAAAGCAAACAAACAAAAACTCAAAACACTTAACTAGCCTGTATCCTTTTGGGGAGGATTTTCCAAGGAGAGTTAATTTCTCCATATGAAGAGCCTAACTCCATCATGGCCAAGAAATTCTCCTCCCTCAGTTTTCCCTCTACTGTAATCTACCTGTGCTAAAGGACACCTACAAGAGCCAAGTGTCAGCTTGAGACCAGCTAGCAGAAAAAACATTGAAATGGAAAAGTGCAGTTTTGCAATTAAACTTAAGTCTCTCCTTTTGCGTTGTCTCCTTCATTTCTCTTTCTATAATTCTGCTTGTATTATTCTGACAAGGACTTCTGTAAACTCCCAAGATGCCAACCTGAAGCTGACAAGAATGGTGGCAAAAATACCTAAAGCACAAATTCTTTTGACAGACTAACAGGAGTCTGTTGTCTGCCAGAATCACCTTTCATTTTTCCTGTGTACATTTCTTCTGCTTTGCCCTCTGCAGACACCTCAGCAACAGCCTGAGGGTGTCAGGTATAATTCTGCAAAGACATGGAGAAGGAAAAGAAAATGCCAAGTGTCAAGTGTATCCCATGACCTCCCACTACTATATAAACTGAAAAGAGAAATCATGGGAAAGTGGCCAGTTAGCTCCTCAAGTCTTGGAAAGTTTAATTGATTTCCAAGTATTTTCATAGCTATGCTGAGAGATATGTGTGTTTAGGATACAATAAAGTGTTCACTGAAATCAATTAGACTCTTTATGTTGACTTCAGTGGGCTGAAGGTTGACTCTGGTTTCCTTCATGAGAGTTCTGTAATATGCATTTTTAAAGGATTGACACAAAACCCATTATTCCACCAACATGTAAAAAAGAGGCAACAAGAGACACTCTGAAGTTTTGCATTAAAAACACAAGATCAGTAGAGCATGAAAGCTCATATATGTGCTCTTATATAACAATAAAATGAGATTTTTTTCGCCATTACTGATGATATAATTTCTGCTGTTACTGATCCAAGTGCTTTATGTTCTTCTTCTGAAGAAAATGTACACTGGCATCACTAACCCTGATCATTCAGCTATATTGCCAATTAAATCCAAGCAGTAATGCTCAAAGGAACTACAGACCAGCAGAGAAAAAGGGTAACTATCCAAAGATAAACCACTGACTTTGATAGAAACAAAATCAAACTGCAGCATTTAGCTAAAATATCCCTTTCAATTTTTGTCATTCTGAGTGGGTTTTATTTTAAAACAGAGACTCTCCACCTCAGAACTGGAAAACTGACATTCTGCATCTGTGTCCACACCATTTGACATGCCTATCATGGCAACTTACCTTCACTGCCATTTGTCACAAATGCTGATGTGGATATGTCAGCTGTCTATGCAGATATGTCATAGAGAAAAAAACCAACTGAAATGAAAGTAGATGTCAGTAAAGAAACAATGATGTTTCTGTGGGCATTGTGTTAAATTAGTTGATGTTATCTCTGCTTACTAATCATCAGTAGCTGGAGCGTACGTGGCAAGGAGTCGTGAACATGAAGTATGATGTCCCACAGGTTTGAAAGGTCAAGTTTAATCTTCCAAACATCTGTAAGTTTATTTTCAACATTTCAATGGCAAATCAAATTGACTTGAGCCAACTTGTCATATAAATAACTTGCAGTACTGAAGATACAAACACAGAGTAAAATTGGGGAAATCGCGGTCCCTACTGGATAAAAAGAACTAGCATACCCTGGAAGTCAGAAGCAACTGGCTTGAGTGGCCATAGCATTCTTAAATGGGAGCTTTTCTAAATAAGCAAGAGCAGGCACATATTTTCAGTGGGAATAATGCTAATGTGCCTAATGTTACTTGGCAGTTTAATATTTATTATTATGTAACATTTGTGGAAGGAAGTGCACAACGGAGGAAAGAGTGCAGTGGCTCAGATTCCATGCAACAATTTTGGGACTGGATTTCAGTAAGTAACTGATCACTTTGAAAAGCACTCAGCTTTGGGGAAGTCTGAATGCAAATGGTGCCACCAACTCAGGATGATGCTCAGGGATTCTGGGACTCTTCCTTGTGGCTGCTGGCTTCAGTACAGCCACCACCATGATGGCAATTGTCATAAGCTGGGAGTTCTCTTACATGGTGTAGGGGGTTTGGTGTGGGATGTGCTGCCAAGAAGGAATGGGGCCCATAGCCCAGCCAGTGACAGGTCTGCCCTGTTTTCCTAACCCAGGACTTACTGCCTTTTGGAGTTGACAGTTACGATACTTGTTATGGTGACATACAGAGCTAAGAAACTGGGATTTAATGACCTCAGAAAATACAGCTGACAAATCTTTCAGGAGATTAGGCACTTTATTTAAAGAGATCTTTTTTCCCCTAATTTAACTAACGCTATAATATCAACTCATGTATTATCTTTTTCTTTCTTCTCAATTTTCCTTTTCTCATTCTTTTAATTTTCCTTCACCTTCATTCCTTCTTTTCCTATGCAAGCCACCAGTCTAACTGGCAATAAAAAAAAAGGATGAATGGGGTGAGAATGAGGGACACAGAAAATAAAAGAGTACAGGATAAAAAAGAAAATAAATATGAAAGCAGCACAATTCAAAATCAACACTTTTCGACAAAAGACACAGTAGAAACTATTGCAACTATGACAAAGAAACATAAAATTTGCCTAATTTTGCATCAACACAATGCAAAGAACAGAATAAAAAATATTTCTATTCCAAGTTCCTCACCATGAGTACAAGGTTGCTGGAGAATGGACTCTGCCTTTTACTGAGGAAAATTTTTCAGTATCGAAACTTTAACAAAAGGATCCATATAAGAATGCTACTGGATAGAACAAGATTTCTTACACCTCCTCCTTACGAAGGAGTATTTTCAGCACTGTCCATCTTTTATTACGTTAGACATTCAGTTAATGCAGCTCATCTTCTCTTGTGTCAATTTTCATCAAGAACATGTTCTAGTTTGTCTTTTATCTGTATTTATGCCCAAACAGAATATATCCAGTTTTATTACATTTAGCTTGAAATAGCCCAATGAAATAGATGGGGCACATATCTAACTTAAAGAAGCCATCTTTGTCTTGATTCTTATCTCTGGTTACTATAAATCAGAGATAATTCTTCTAAGGTTGGTGTAGCGACATGAATAAAAATCCAGATAACATAAGAAAGTGCTTGCTCCCCTTAAGCATTTGTGACGTTTTCTAAGCAAGGCTTTGATAATATAATCAGGAGCACCGATAAACCCTTAGCAGATACCTATTGTTCACAGTCAAATGACCTTTTAGGTCAGCTGTTCAATTACCATGACTTACTAAACAGTGGCATCCCTTCCATTCAGTGCCTGGTGTTGAGTGGTATGTTCCTGACAAGCAGAAGAAAATCCAATTATCTACTTTTCTTTCTTGCTTCTTCAGGAAATGTTAGCATTTTTAATATAGCATGTGGTCATACAATACAGATGATGGTAGGGCACCTTTAGGAGAATTACATTTTTGTAACTCTTTTTCATAAAGTTGCGAAAGACAACCAATTTGCTGCTGCAGCTATCTGAAGAAAACAACTTTTGATTTGCCTGGACAGATTCTGTGGGATAATGTTGTGAAAAGGTCACAGAAAAGATGATATTTCAATTCTAGTTCCAGTCCTTTTGGACCAATCAGTGTGTCATAGGAGGGTTGCTGTGGATTAAATGGCAAGAAATGGGAGCCACCTATCACAAGGTAATTGTTTCTCTGAAGAGGAAACTATTGCACGCCTTTCGCAACTTTTCTGAAGTCCATTGCCAAAAACCCTTCTGAAGCGGATAAATGGACATATTTAAATTATAGGACACATTCAGCTCCTGGGAGCAGAGAGACTTCTGTGTCACCCTTTTCTCTACAACAGTCTACCTCACACTGTTTTGGAGGTTTAAACAATGCTTTTCATAAAACCCCACCCAAAAATCTCAAACCCACTTCGGGACTGTCCACATTATCTTTATATTTTTGGCCTATATGTAACAGCATTAGTGTGTACCTGAGTTTCTTGACTTTTTTTTTGTTGACTTTGCCATTTCTTCACAGTAGAAACAAACTTGGCAGGTAGAAACTCATTCAAAACGACCTGTGTACCTCACCCAAACTTGCAAGCTTAGAAATACTTCTGAACCACTCATTTTTGATACAGTCTCAGTTTGCTTTTGTGGTTATTTCCAGAGTAAAGTGCAGGAGAATCTCTCTGTATTCTTGATATTTTAACAACCAATGTAGTTTTCTGTTCTCTCTAAACCGTAATAAATGTAACGAGGAGGATTTTTGAGTCTCAACAACTTGATTTTCTGTGGCAGAATAAAGAGTGCCCTGGGAATATGTTTCATTGTTTTCAAATGCCATGGAAACCTTCTAACCTTTAAATGTAAACATGCCAATTTGCAGGAAGAGGTTTAGCCAAAAGATTCTCATTAACATTTGTGGCAGCTAAGAAGCTGAATGCTTTTGTGCTAAACTGAAATTTACCTCTAAGCCACAGACTATGAAACTGTAGGAGGGAAGTCAGAGATGCTGCTTATGCCAAATGTCCTTTCAGAATTAATTTTACAAAGTTCTCTTAAAACAGGCATGGGCATATCCTGGACTCATTTTGTGTGGTTCTGATAGTCTAAAACCTGATGGCATTCTGACTTGAGGTATTCAAAGATTTACTTAACACTTCTATGGTGCTAGAATATAAAATTCTTTTGTCCAATAAGCAAAGTGCCTTTTTATATGATACAATGCCCATTCTCCTGAAGGGCAAAGAGCCTGTGGAAGTACGCCTGCTGCTTCATCAGTAGCATTTTCTATATATTCAGATGCATTTTCTGTGAACTTCTGACAAAATATGCAGACTCTGAGAAGACACTTATCTCATCTGATGATTCAGGTTATACTTTTCTCTGAATTTTGCAAATTTCTTAGCAGTAGGTTTCTTAGCACTGTGGTATATAATGAATTCTTTTTGTCTCACTATCAACAGTAAGGCAGTTAACCTTTTCATGAACATTATGCTTTAGAGAACCATGTATTTTTAAGGTGATGGGGACTCCTGTGTTAGTCTAAGCTGTGTTGCAAGAAGTATTCCTAGAGAAGTTTAAGAACTGAGTGAATTCCCTTACTTCTCAAAGACAGTATGAAAAGTCCCTCTGACTTTGTGAACCAAGACTTCATGTCAGTATGGTATTTTTGTAGCACTGATGTGTGAAAACAAGTAAATTAGTTCCAGATTTGCTGCTATCACCTCACAAAGATAATCTACTGAAACAAGTTGAGAGCTAAAGGTCAGAAAAGAACACCTGTGTTCAAAAGAACTGACAGAAGTGGACAAGGGCTTGGGGGCAGTTTATGGCTATACAAGAGACTGGTAAAATGTGGATCATGTTTTATTTTTATTTACAGGACCTCTTTGGTAAACTTGGTGAGACTGAAAGAGAAGATAGCAAGGTACCTCACCTCTACTATTGCTAGTGCAAAGAAGGCTTGGTGAGAGCAAAGCCTGCCGAGCCCTGCCCACACCATGGTGTTACCTCTTGATTCCATTTCTTTTCCTACACTTCCAGCTGGTGACAAAGAAATAAGCTCACAATTTCTTCTCTTGGTCCTCTGATAATCTCAGCTGTTTGAAAGTGCATGTCTTCTGTCCAGTGGGCTCTCAGTCACCAACTGTAGAAGATGTTGGGGTTTCTTCCTTGGTTGTCTAAGTTCAACAAAAATGGTTTCCTTTATGTTGCAAATATGTCTCTGTGCCTCAGTGCAGTCCCAGCTCTTTTTTGCTCCTGTCTTCTGGGCAAAGTCACTGCAGAGAAGAAAGGTGAGCCACGCAGCCTATGAATCTTCTGTTGTTTAGCCTCTAGTGTGAATCAAACATACAGTGCATGGAAAGATCTCAGGAGTTTATTAAAAGTGCTCGATAGTCATCCAACTCTGTACTTGTCCTTCTTTGAATTTCTCAGTGATAAAGGGACCTAAGATTTAGGCAAAACTAAAAGTAGTTGCTTGTCTCTCTAATTAACAGGTCAGGTGTAGGTGTCCTTTTCCCCTCCTACCATTACATAGCTCTACAAACAGTCTGACAGCCAAAAGATAGCTAAGTGTTCAAGCTGGACTGAAAGTAAACATGTGATCCTGTATTGCTGCTATTTGGTAGTGCTTAATCTGCTTTTCAAAAGGCAGGTGTCCAGCACCAAGTGAGATTCCCTGAGATACAGATGGCATCTGCATAGAGCTGGGCTGAAGACCAAGTGCCATCACTGAAGGCATCTCAAAAGACTCTCAAAGCTTGTGCTTTGGCAACAGAATTGAATCCTAAGTGACATTTTTAAGGTACTAAAATCAAATCACCTGCAGCAGTAGCAGAATGAACTTCATTTCCAAAACCTAAAGTGTCTACATTTGTTAGCATTGAGCTATTTCCATCAGCATTTTCAAAGAAAACTGAACTTTAGTTGCCTGCCACCATTACTGTCTGTAAGATGCCGTGACAACAAGCTCTCCACGTGTGTAAGTTTAGAAAACAAGGCCACCTTTCTTACCATTCTGGTTTAATGACTTTCAATGGCTCCATTTATTTTGAAACAAGATACAGCACAAGGCAATTTTGCCACTCAATAGCTTCTGGGTGCAATCTGTTTTTTGACTTGGTAAATAGACAAAGCTCTCAAACAGCCTGAAGTCTTCTTTAACTGAAAAAATAAAAAGCTAGAGACAAATTTAAAAAGCAGCAACCTTCTTCATACTTCATGATACTCTCCTAAAATAAAACAGAAAATCACAAAATATACGGATGATGTGCCAAGTTTTCAAAGAAGGGAGAAAACTGAAAAATCCTAATGAAACTATATCACTAAAGAGAGCCTATGGTAGTTAAATTATCTTGTGACTGAAGTATTTGTGCTGTGATGGAGTGCAAGTACTTTTTGCTGAACAAGCTGAAAATGCTGCCACAGGAGAACAGGCTGACTTCAGCTTTATACAATTGCTTTGCTTTCAAGCAGTTTCTGATATTTCAAAGTAACTGACAGAATCAAGCCAAATTCACAAACTCAGTCGTTCAAAAGGGTATAAATTATGACCTTTAAGATCAGAATGGATGTTTCCATCCATACTACATTGTTGCAGTAGATGGAAATAATCGACTTCTATGAGGAGGAGGTGGTTTCAGGCTGCTGTGTGTGAAAGACATGAATGTTCTTGAAGAGCTCACCTGCAGGTTGTACCAAGTAATCTGATCAGTGGCTGTAACCAAATCAATGATGACAGATTAGTTATTGCATCTAGATGCTGGGGATCAAACAGTGCCAGAAATGGGGTGGTGATATTGTAGGATTAATGTCAGACATCGCATCCAGCTTGCAACTGGCAGAGTCATGTATATCATTATTGCAGTGGGTATGACTTGAATTAAGCTTGCCAAGAGAACACTAAGAATAATACTGTATCAAAAAGTATCTATGAAACTGTTTATGAAACTACATATCAATGGAAAAGCATCCTTCAGAAGATGATATGTTAAAGAGAAAAAAATTCCTGTGTGTGTTATCAAGAAGTATGATGTACAAAGTGCTACCTCTAGAGATAAAACTGTGAGATGCTGTGTGTGCCAGCAGGGATCCATGTCACATAGCATGCAAAACAGACTTCCAGTGAGGAACTACAGGGTTACCTGACCATGTGGACAAAGTCAGTGCTAAAAAATATTATAAAGAAATATCAGGAAATGAGAGCGTGAAGCCCAGATGTAATAGGAAATGCTTACTTGTTTTGTAGAAAATGAGCTCTAAACAACGTAAATGGTTAGAAAGACACACAGACAGACAGAAAAGTAAGCCAGGAGAGTAATAAGACATTGACAACTTTTCAAAGGCTGGATTTTCAGGAATAGAAGACCATTCTTCATGAAACAAAGGAAGGCAGTATTTCCAGTCAGATGAAAGCTGCAATACTCTAAAAGAAAATCCAACGAGAGATTTTAAAGCTGGAGATACTGAAGTTTCCCATAACCACATTTAATAAGATGAAAACATGTCCCCAGATTTGGCAAAGGAGTTTTCTGAGTACCTTCACAGCACTGAATCCATCCTACAGCATCTCTCCCATCAGGATTTGAAGAAAATAGCTGATACTAGCTTGGAAGGCACTCAGCTTTCTGAGCTGTAAACTCAGGCATATGGAAATCACCAACACACGTACTTTGTGCAGCCAAACCAAACATTACCTGGTCTTCCAATTACATGAATTTGCAGTTATTCTGGCATAGGTAATGCCAGCATCATGAAAGAACTGAGATTTGTCATTCTGCATTGCATCCAGAATTGTGGTTCTCATCCATCTGATGCCTGTGCCAGGATGTGTTCAAGGACAAAACTGATCACCTCCTACTTTGGTATGCAAGTCTGAACATTGACTTCAAGAAACCCAAGGCACAGCTCATCACTGAAAGCTTTTCAGACTTATATGTCATTCTCATATCTGCATTAAAAATGATTTAATGAATAATTTTGTTCCAGGACTGCATTCATACATTTTTAATAGAATGAACATTTATTCCAACCTTAGCATTCTTCAGCATTCTGTATTAATTATGTACCAAAACTATGGAATGTTTAGTGTCCTAACTCATCATTTGACTAAGCTTACTGGAAGTATTGGCTCAGTTATGAATTCATTATCTTTTATTCCCTACATATCTCTGTGATGCAAATTTCTATAGCAGTGAAATATGTCTGAGTGCTTTGCTTGCAGTTGATGTGGTATTAATATAACAATGAAGTTCATTACATTTCTAGATACCTTTTTTACTAACACTAAATTAATGTTTGAACTTGCTTGATAGAGTCCTGCAGTTGACTAAGTTTGGTTTTTTGGTTTTTTGGTTTTTTTTTTTAAATTAATACAGCAGTTAAGATTTTTGTGTTGATGATATTGCCAGGTGAAACTTCTACTTTTGTGTATCATTTGTTTGTGAGATGCTGGATTTTCTAAATCACAGATTAATTTTTGCTAGTTACAGCTTCACCTCTGGAAGACCATCTGTCCCAACAGTAAGGATTGTATGTAAAGAACTCTTGTAGATATGAAAGGAAAGCCCATCCAAATGCTGTTCCCAGGATGCTAATGGCCTCCTGACACCCATCCCCTCACACTGTACATCTGAAGTGTTTTAAATGCCAGAACAGAGGCTGTGCAGCTAAAAAAAGGAGGAGATTTTACCTTAGATTTTATACCAGTCTCCAAATAAAGAAATAAATTATTCTGTCAGTCTACAGTAGATAAGATTTAAAGAAAAAAAAGGAGGGGGGGGGCTAAATTGCAGTATGTGATAGATAGGCCCAACATTGGGAAAAATGTACTGAACAGACAGTGAAACTCTGGGACAGACAGTACAGAAAAGCTGTGGAGTATCTGCTGCTGGAGGTTTTAAATGCCATCCAGACAAACATCCATCAGGATGGGAGATAGATAAACTAGGCAATCTCTTAAAATACCTTCCAGTTTTATTTTTTTTATGATTCTGTGAGTAGGCTTGTCATACTGAAATATTTCTCTGATTAGGGTCTGATGCTATGCCTTGTCTCCTGTAAAGCTATTTATCCTTATGTTGTTAGAGATCTGTGATGATGAATAAAAGACAGATGCCTAGTTTGTTCTCAGAAGTCAATTTTTCAGCCAGTTGGCATCTGGAGTTGCAGACAGATTTCTTACTACAGAGCTCAGTTCTAGAAGTTCCTTTGTTTCAGATACAATGGGACTTAGGTCAAGCATCCTGACATTTTCGACAAATATGTTTAAGTAAAGAACCCCCATCATGCTCAGACACAGGGCTGCATTCCTATAACTCACCTAGTTACAGAATGAGATCAGAGCTAATCCTCAACCTCATGCGGCTTCCACTGAGATTAAAACTGGGAAGTTTTTTTAGTTATTTGTAGTGAGACAAAATCATGAATGAGATCATTAAGGTTCTGGGAAGACCTTATAGCAGCCTATAGTACCTAAAGGGGGCCTGCAAGAGCTGGAGAGAGACTTTTGACAGGGGTTAAGGATTGGTTTTCACAAGTGATAGAACAAGGGGTAATGGCGTTACACTGAAAGAGGGTAGGTTTAGATTAAATATTAGGAAGAAATTCTCTCCTGTGAGGACACAGGAGAGACACTGGAACATGTTGCTCAGAGAAGTTGTGGATGCCTCATCCCTGGAAGGGCTCAAGCCCCATTTGGACAGGGCTTTGACCAACCTGGTCTACTGGGTGGCATCCCTGCCCATGGCATGAGAGTCGGAACTAGACGATATTTGAGATCCCTTCTGACCCAAGTCATTCTATGACTTTATAATCAATTGCAAAGTCCCAGTTTTAATATAGGAACTTGTTAAGTCACAGCAGACTTCAAAGATTAACTCACACTGAAGAAAATATTTCAGGAGTTGCAGAGCCTAACACTAGCTGATACTGCTCCTGAGGATTCCACGTTAAGCCTGTCTGGAGGCACACTATCAACTGACAAAGATGCTTGTTCAGACCACCTATAATTGTTCTTATGCTCTTAAAATGTTTGAATAAAGTTTCGAAATTGATTCTGAAAAGGAGACCTAGACTTTGAATTTAGCTGGTTTTGATTTAGGTGTCATTTAGGTGCTTTTGACAAAGTTGTATTTAGCACTTTTCAAAAGCTTCAAGGACACACTTAATATGTACCCACAAAAGTGCTGCTGAAGAGGAATGGATGTCAGAACATGCATTCCTGATTATGTGTACCTTCAAATATATTTCTCAGCTCTTTAGCTATATTACAGCTACATAAAACAAACTGTCTCGGAAATTTGATCCTAAGTGAACAACTGTCCTGAAGGATGCCGAGGACAATGTAACTCTAAATCAAAAACAACAGCAAGAACTGTCTAGGATCTTAAACCGGTTCACAGAAAGTGTGGTACCAGTGCTGGCCTTAATACAGTTATTTTCTTATCCATTAACAGTATTTTATTTTAAGCCTTATTTCTGCATTCTACTTTTGTTCTGAATACACTGGTTTATTGTTGATTTTAAACAATTTAATTCTGAATGTGAGTTAAGATCTCTGATATCAAATACCTACACAAACACCTTTGTGCCTTATTTGTGTTTAAGTTTTATTTCAAATCAAGTGCCTAACTGCAGTGCTTGTAGAATTGCAGAGCACTTGGTGTATCAAGTTCAGGCAAAAGTGACTATAAAAGCCTCAAAAAAAAAAATAATAGTTTCTAAGTGCAAGTGAAAAGATGCTGAGATTTACATAATGGATTTAGTCAGACACCCCTACTGTTTTATTGAGGGAAAAGTGCATGTGCACAATAAATAAATTACACTCTGCCATCAGTAGGTTGCATCTAATTGCATTAGTGGTTCCATTTTTCCCCTCATGACTTAGGTGGGGTAATATGTTGGAAAGCACATATTTTTTCATTATATTATTTAATTGGTTTGATAAATCTGCTTATA
Source organism: Drymodes brunneopygia (assembly GCA_013400955.1). Lineage (NCBI taxonomy): Eukaryota > Metazoa > Chordata > Aves > Passeriformes > Petroicidae > Drymodes > Drymodes brunneopygia. The sequence goes on from VZTZ01049097.1 coordinate 641,945, forward strand.
GATGACAGATACCAAGTTATTATATTTAAACCAGATCTTTTGTGTATTTACATGCAAGATCTCAAAATATTGAAAAATAAAGTTATTATTGTGTGTAGTTCAGATAGAACACAACCAGTGTCTTGTTCTTTCACCTACTCTGCTTTCAGGCTGCCTTGCTACATGTGCTTTTCATAGTCCACCTCCTAAATCTACTCACTTCAGGAAAGAGCTGGCTAAAGCACCTCCTTCCACCTCCACACTGCCCTCCACAAGGGTGTTTTGATCTGTCTTTCAACAATTCACTGCCAAAATTATTTTCTTGAAATGTTGTTCAAATTCAGTGGATCTCATTTTAATATGGCAAAGTACAATTTAGAAATTTTTAAATTATTCAATAAATTTTTATAGAGACTGAAACCTTCTTTAAAAAGGAAGTGTATAGAAAATGGAAAGTTTTTGATGAATTTAATTTTTCTGGCCTCCAAATTTCTTTATCCTCTTCCTCCATAGTTTTCCCTGTGTTTTTCTGGACTTGTTTTTTATTTTAAAAAGGCTGAGAAGAATGGCTTAAATATGGTCAAAATGGGGAAAACAAAAAATGGAACAATAATGAAATTTCCAGATTTTTTTTTTTTGTTTAATTAGGAACCTTTAGAAATAACCCCTTCTGTCAAAATTGTTAACATTTTAATTTTGGTCAGCTTGCTTCTTTTCTCTGTTTAGTGTATTCATGCACTGGAATAAAGGACAACATCTAATATCCGTGTTATGTTTCCATTTGCAAAAGAAAACTAAAGCAGGAGAGCTACAGGGGTGGCTTCTGTGAGAAGTTGCCAGAGGCTTCCTCCATGTCCTGCAGAGCCAATGCCAGGATGGGTGTGCTGCTGGTCAAGATTGGGCCCATTAGAAATGTTGACAACATCTCTGGGATAACAGATTTAAGCAGGAGAAAAAAAAGTTGTTGTGCAGATGTAATTGTGGCCAGAGAAGAGCAGGATGAGAATATGTGGGAGGAACAGCCCTGCAGACAGCAAGGTCAGTGCAGAAGGAGGGACAGGAGGTGCTCCAGGCACCAGAGCTGGGATTTCTCTGCAGACCGTGGTGGGGCAGCGGAGCCCCTGCAGCCCATGGGGATCCACGAGGGATGCAGGCATCCACCTGCAGCCCACGAAGGAGACCCACGGTGGAGCAACTGGATGCCTGAGNGGGGTTGGGGGTGGGGGGTTGGGAGAAGTGGCTTTGGTGGGTGTCTGGCATTCAGCCAGTGTGAACCCACTACAAGGTCACAGACAGGATATAGTATGGACTTGATTTTGCCAGACACTGGATGCCTGCGGCTTGCCTTGCACCGAGTGAATTTAAGGCACTTGTCACATGGCCGACTCTTTTATTAGCTTAGTTGCAATGGAAAAGGCAGAGCAGAAGCATCAGAAATGGAAAATGATGGCAGGAAAAGTCTGGCAGTTTGTTCCACAGGGGTGATGGAAACTGCTATTCTGGAAGGCTCTCTGTGGAGGTAATGTAGAGGAAGATCGTAACAGCAAAGGGAAATGAAGATTTCAGAATAATAGAAAATAATAAAAAAAGTGCACAAACTATTTCTGGAGCAATAACTGCTCTAAGAAAAAGGTATCAACCCAGATGAATCACACCTACAAAAAGGGGGTAATTTCAAGTCATTCTATCAGACAAAGAGAAATAAGCATTTCTAGAGAGTGATTCAGCCCTTAGATAGATAGCATCTCTCTCTCTTGTGAGACATCTCAAATCACATCACGAAATTTAGATGGAACAAAGCTGGGGCACAATGACTGGGCATTATTAGACGGATCCTTCCAAAAGTCTCTCCTTTACCTAGGACATTGGAAGTCTGGTCCCAGCGCAGGAAGGACTAGAGTTCCTTTCCACCTTTCCAGTCACCCACATTTGCAGACATTTTGAGATCCAGCAGCTATGAAGAAATAGGTAAAACTTGACCCTTACCTGGCACAAAGAAGGGATCTGATGAAGAGCTGCAAACCCATATAAAATCCAGTAAACCCAAAAAAACACCCTTCAGCCTCCAAAAGAAGGACGATTTTGCTACCTGAGCATTGTTCACTGCTTAGACCATGCTCATTGCAGAGGGCTCCCTCCTGCTGCCGAGCACCTGGTAATGGCCTGCAGACCACGCAGCTGTCGCTGAAAGCCTGTCTGTGAGGGGGGCTCCCTATTTGTCTGAGAACCCACCCTATACTTTGTTCTGGTGTATTCCCCACATATATTCTCAGTGACCTCAGTGCTTTCTTAGTAATTCAGCCTGTGTGCTCTGGCTTTGTCACCTTGGGAAAGCAGCCCAATGCAGTACCAGAGCTGCCCTTCCCATAGGAAGGAGGAGGAGGAGGAGGTACGTTACAGGCTTTCCCATGCTTGCCGTGTCTTTTGTATAAGAGTGATTTTCGCAGGTGCATTTGCATCGGGAAGGTCCAATCCTACAGACAAAGGTCAAATGCTTTTCAATGGCAACTTTTCCCCAGAAGAGACTGCAACATCAAACTTTCCTGCATGAAAAAAGATATTTTTCCTCACTGAAATATTCTGCACACAGAAGCAAGATATTTTTGCCCTTTGCAATATAATGCAACTAATGACACGCCGCCTCCAACACGAGGGCACAAAAGAGGGCTGCTTTATTTTATTCCCAAAGTTTTAACCTCACAATGCTTCACGTTAGGAAATTCAGTCAGTCACAGGAGAGGATCGCTCAGAAAACCACGGCTTGATGCACACATCTCGCTACTATCATGACCCCGAGGCCGGACGCTCGGTCCGACTCCCGCGGGATGCTCCGTGGGGGCTCACGCGTGGTCCCACTGCCTCGTAGCCCCCCGGCCCCCGCCCCGCACCGGGCTGCCACCATCTTCTTCCGCGCAGCCCCGGCGCCGGCGGCATCGGCGCGGCTCTGCAAACGCCCCCTCCTCGGCCGCCGGGAGCCCCGCACCCGCACCTGCACCGCGGGCTGCGCTGCGCTCTCTGCGCGGTGTGCGGCGGAGCGCGCCCGCCCTGCGCTACCTCCGCTACCTCCGCG